>OY757906.1:143838504-143976004 GCA_963585895.1 Sepioteuthis lessoniana | reverse complement strand
AGTTGGTGTCTCGTGGGGTGTTGTCGCCAGGACTTGTCCATTACTGCTCTCAACATTCTTGTGTAATTTCCGTCTAGTTTCCTCTCCAGCCGCTTAGTTAGCGTCCATGTGGTGCATCCATATAGCAGTATCGACACAACCGCTGCCTGGAAGAAACTGCGTTTCATTTTATCGGTTAGGTCCGACTTCCATATGATCGAGGTATATACGACGGTATTAATTGTATATGAATAAGAAGAGAAGAATGTCCTAAAATAGTACCTATCCAACTACGATATATACAAGAACACCATAATTAAATATCTATGCAATATGAAAAATCAAGCGTTTCATCCATATTTTCAAAAGATGGGTCAGTTGACGAACCAAGTTAGGAATATCCATAAAAAAAGAGAAGACGAATGAGACCAACACCATTTTTTGGTCAATCCAGTATTGCATTTTCTCTAAAACGATACTCTCCCACCATCAACAACCATCTGACCTACTTAATTATAAATGTAAGTCGTATATAGCCGCGAAAGAAGATAATGATATTTGTACATCCCTCAAAGAAGAAAGATAAGGAATAAAAGAGCAGCAACATGTCTTCCTTCTGAGCTTCCCCTCACAAATTCAAGAGAGCACCTTAATTATTTTCATAGAGTTTTAATGTTAAACTCAAAGATGTGCAATTCAATATTAAAACAAAAGAAATCTAAAGTAAATATTCTTTTCTCATTCAGAAATTTTAGAGCAAAACATCACATTTCCCAAATCTTTCCGTCTTTTTTGGTTTCCTGATTTGGGTAACTGATATTTTTCGCTTTTTTTCAAACCTAAAGTCGCTGATGTCGATTCCCAAAATAAGCAAAAAAGAAAAAAACGGATTTTAAGTAATGGACGAAATGAGACAGCAGACTGAGGCAGCTTATTGTGAAAAATAAAAATGAAATAAAGAAAAATCAGAAGAAAAAGTTGTCAATAATTTGAACTTGAGCGATTGCTTTTATATCATAATGGAAAACAAACCGTCACCGTAGTTTCTGGTTAGGGAATTTCTTCAAGATATATACTTTATACAATTAAGCAAAACGATAAAGATTAGGTTGTGCTAACCTAAGCAAGAGTCTCGCTAAAACCTTAAACGTTATGAATTTTCAAAAACTAAGATTCAAAACGTCTTCCAGAGCTCCATTCATAACCACCGAAAATTTGGAAGCCATAGCTCGATTCGTTTTCATTGATCTTCAACTCTTTTTTAGTTTTAAAATCTAAATAAAGATTTGTCTTGAAAAGCAAGTTATGTAATAAAGTTATGATGTTTAGATATCTGGACTGCTGTATGAACGTTTATAACGAGTCAGAGTAAATTTTCAATATTTTTTGATCGGCTGTCCCTATAGATTCGGATCATAAATTTGGCTCGAAAGACAGGATTGTGGAAATGTAGTGAATACGTACATATAAAACTCTGCTGAATGAGAGTTTTTTTCGCTAACGGAACGTTCATCTCAACGGTAACATTTGATGAGATAGAGAACATTAAAAGAAAAGACAACAGGTTCCAACCATATCAAATGAGAAGTTTCAGAGGTGCTTCGACTAATGCAAAACTCGTTGGAATAATTGCATTAAATACCAAGGAGAATATTTAGAAGAAAATTAACGTTTCACTCGAAGTTGATTTCTGTTTTGCTACATACGGATGCAGTATTTATCTTACCCAACCTCTGCTACAAGCGGGGTGTGACACATGGTCAATTCTTTTTAGGTCGAGGCCCCTCCCACACATGAATATACGGACAAGAACAGTGCTAAAATTGTAGTAGCTCCCTGGGATGTGCCTCAGACATCAAGAAATGAACCCTTTAGTCGAAGGAGCTGGTGCTATCTCAGGGGATGGTTCACCTGAAGCTAAACTCTTCGTGTCAGCCAGAAGCGAGCTTCGCAGCCTCGATTTCGGTACGATAAACGCACTTCGTATAACGAAAAAAAATACAGTGATTGTGAGCAAGTTTTCTGTACTAATTGTCAGTTCGAAACCACAAAGTATTTTTACGAAAACAATCAGTAAAAGAAATAAAGAACAAAAGACAAGGATGGCCGATCATTAGAAGTATTCTTTAGTTGATGCAACCAATATATCAGGATACAGCTATAATATGAATCAATTACCGGAAGTTTTACCATAATAAAAGCTGATGTCGGAAGTGAATAACTTGCTGAGTATGTTAACACGGTTGGTCACTTTGCCTTGTCGTCATGGATATATTTTGGTGTTTACTAATAAGTCCAGGTATACAGTTATGAGAGCCTCATAAACTCGGCCAGATTTCAATAAGATCTTGTCAAATCAATAAGAAGAAAACTTTTTGGATGAGAAGCAAATAAACTTCTTTTATGAAAATTTCCAGCTGAAATCGATGATTATTATTTATAAGATATGATTTCTTTGATTTATAATTATTTTTTAAAGATGATTTCTTTCATAATAAAAATTTCATGGAATTTCTTTACGTTAAATTTACGTTTTAGACATACAAAATAAAAAGATGAAAAAACAATTTTCTTCTAAAATAGTAAAGTTGGTGACCATAGTCGAGGGTGACCCGAAGGCTCCCTTTTCGACAGCTTACTACATCAAGGTGTAGGGAAGGGCGCTACTCCTTTCCCTGGATTGCTCCAGTTTACCTTTGATACGTACCTTATATTGCTGAGTGTTAAGCAAGGAGGTATCAAGTACTATTTTTAAAATCTTTGGTATGACGCGAACTGGGATTGAACACAGATCTCTCGGACCATTGGCGAACACTCTACCCACTAGACCAATGAGCCGGTATTGGGGAAACTTCTTTTTAGGTTGTTAGCTTTTCATATTTTTCGTTAAAGATTTTTAATGTAGATTTTGTCAAATATATAATGCTGAATAATATTCATTTTGATCGTATAATGTTCCATGAGAAATTCTTTCATTTACGCTGGCAGTAGAAAATGGATGCTACTCAAGACAGGTATAGGAGCTGTACGACCTTTGGTTTAAAATTCAGAGTTTTTTTTTTCCTTTTTTCTTGATTAGTTGCTTTAGAAAGACTAATAAACGCAGAATACTCTTCGAATTACTCTGGGAATAGAGGAGAAAGATTCAGGCCTTTCTCAAGGGCATTAGCGTAAAGTGAAACAAACAGAATCACCCGGGACTTGAACATGTAGAGTTTATTTTTAGAGACGATAATCCTTACTCTACGAGTTCCTCCTAAATGATAAAATCTTGGCACAAAGCTATAAACGCGCTATATAAGGATTGTTCAGTTCTTTTTGTTTATAATTTTTCAAGGTCTGCTTATTAATTGGCGAATTTGTAAATATGCTTTCAAAATGGAAGCTTTGCATGAATGTAAGAGCTAGAAAACAACCGAAGCAGAAGAATCTTAATGTCACATATTCTATCCTTACTGAGTCCCATAGCCTTGTACCAGACTAAGCTGAGTTTTAATGAGCTTTTCTTTAGCAGGCAAGAATTATTGTAGTGTGGCATCCAATGAAGTCCAAAATTGCAAAGTATGCAGATGGTTTTACGAGATAAGTTTTCTGGTCATCCCACCACATTGTGCAACCAATGCAGATCCAAGTCACTAGAAAATTGGCGTCTCACAGAGGAGAATTGTTTAGCAATCTCGTCGCGTAAAATATTACCTTAGTCGTGAGTTCCATTCTCAAAAGGTGTCCCACTCATATTGCTTTTTGCTTTAAAAACAGGAAGCTGCTTTAGAAATGTCCGTGTTCTTAAGCTTCTTTTATTAAAGACTAATATTTTTAGAACTTGCATTCTCAGTTTGTCGTTTTAATTTAAAATGGTTTGGCCGGTGTATTCTTCGGCTTTCGTAGATGTATTGGTTAAATTTCAGGAAACAAAAAATGCTAGAGTTTTTAGAAGACTTTTCGTTCGTTTCCCGAACAAATAACATCTTGATAACTCCGCTATGATTAATATAATGAATAGTTACACGAGTACCGTATACAATGGCCAAATTCCCCGTGGCGTAATGGCTAAAGTGTTGGACTTCGGTCTCGAGGTAAGTGAGTTCGAACTTTAATCGTGTTATAACGTCACTTCCGGAGAATACACTTGGTAAGTTATTAACCTCCCCACCTATGAATTAAATTGTATCAATGCTGTTTTTCCATAAGGATGGCATTGGCATTAAATAACTTATGAAGGTTGTTATGTCATTAAACTAACTAAACTTTGTTTTATCTAAGTATGATAGTCGCGTAAACGGTTACCTTTTAACTGCTGTCAGGTGATTATAATCAAATTCTTAGCACCATGCCATGTGCAGCTAGAACCGAATTTCATACTAGGTTCCACTTGTTAATCCATGCTTTTCAACCACCGAGGAATTTTGCCGATACATTTCTTGCTTTTTTGACATAAAATGCGTCTATTTTGGCCACTTCAAAATTCAGATTGTTGCTATGGAATCTCTTCCCGATAAATAGTTTTACTCCCGTCGTACTGATCAGATTCCGAAAGAAATTTTATAAAGAAAATATTCGTTTTTATCGTTCTTACACAAATTCATAGCCTTTTACATTAATATTAGCAGTACCGAACGTAGAAAGATTTTTTGACACTTAACTCTAAAAACGTGAGAAACTGTTAAATATTTTATTCATTTGACGAAAGCCGAAGAATACCCCGGCCAAACCATTGAAAATGAAAACGACAAACTGAGAATGCAAGTTCTAAAGATATTTAGTCTTTATTAAAAGAAGCTTAAGAAAACGGACATTTCGATAATTTGGTACTGGGTAATTATTCATGAGCTAATTTAGCAGAACCTGAATCCTAAGTCATGAGTTCGATTTCCAGTAGGGACTTATATTATGGTCTTGTGTCAGACTAAGATAAAATTAGTAAGAAAGGACATCTACCGTGGTTGGATGGTTAGGAATCTTACCATGTACACCAACTCTTGTGTTGATAGTTTGAACCCTACTGAAAGCAAGAATACAATGATCTTGTGTTAGACTTATAAGCTAGTTAAATACATCAAATGCCGACTTTAAGAAATCGATGCCACCGGAACAACGAAGTTTAAGCAGCTGTGAGTCTGCTACTTAAATGGGTGACCATTTCTTATAGCAGGAAACCTAAGGTACATGTGCCAGACTATAAAAAGGCAAGTCAATAATAACTGTAATAAAAGGTTCTTCTAGAACTTTACTCTAGAACGGTACCTGTTTTATTTTCTTTATATTGCAATTATTTGATTCGAACAACAAAAACAACAACAACAACAACATCTAATAATAATAATAATAATAATAATAAACTATGTCAGGGCAAAAATAGATAAGACATGACAAAATAGAAAATGTAGACTATATGGTGATAGAAACGAAACGATCAATCATATAACAAGCGAATGCAGCAAATTAGTGTAAAAAGAACATCAGACTAGACACAACTGGGTGGGGACGGTGATCAACTGGGAATTGTGTAAGAGGTTTAAATCTGACCATAGGAACAAATGACGAATGCACAACCAAGAATCCGTCGTAGAAAACGAGACGCACACAATTCTCTGGGATTTTGAGATACAAACGGATCATCTAATGTCAGCCAGACGATCAGACCAAGTGATGGTCAACAAAAAAAAAAAAGGAGAAAAAAAAGAATCTGCCGATTAGTGGACTTTGCCGTCCCGATAGAAAACAGAATAAAAGTGAAAGAAAGCTAAAAGGGAGATAAGTACTTAGACCTTACTAGAAAACCGAAAAGGCTAAGGAACATGAAAGTGACGGTAATACCAGTTGTATTTGGTACGCTTGGTACCGTCACCTGAAGATTAGTACTGGGACTGGAGGACTTGGAAATAAGAGGATGAGTGGAGACCCTGCAAACTACAGCATTAAGATCAGCTTGAATACTGGGAAATATTCTAGTGATTTGTGGTATCTTGCTGTAATTCAAACTCCAGTGGAAGACCATCAGCTAATGCTAGTGAGAAAAACTCTTAAAGGAGTAAGATAATATTGATAATAATTTCAAGGCGAAGATGAAATATTACGCCGAAGAAGAATATACAAAGAAGTTACAAAGTAAATAAAGACAAGAAGAACACAAAAAGAAATAAATGACTTATAAGAATGAAAAAGATGATTTAAAAAATCCAAAAGAAAAAAAAAGACACGAAAGGAAAAAAAAAAGATTAATTGAGTGTTCTAAAAAAAGTTCTGAAAAAAAGATTGAAGTGAAGACTAAAAAAGGAAAGAAAAAACAAAATAAAAACAGAAAACTACAAAAACTGAAAAGAAAAAGTAACTAGTACGTGGGAATTACATAAATAAATATAAAAAAGCAAAGAAAGAATGAATGAGTGGGAGGTGATATAAAAGAAAAGATAGAAAAAGAAAGAAGGCGATCAAATCCTGAATCATGAATCGAATGGCAGTGATTGATTGCCAACCCATTTTACGAGAGTCGTAAAATCTTTCGCACATTGAACCAAAGCTTCGTTATGAAGAATCTAAGTTCAGTGACAATTGCGAGATAGACAACACGTTGTATCACTGATAGTGAATATCTCTTTGCAATGACCACCGTTATTTATAGACGAGCACCAACGGTCATTAAAATATGTTTTATGACTTACGAACAGCCTATTGCCAAGAAGAACAGAATCATATGCGCTTGCGTTTCATGGCGGCCCCGATGCTGGATTCGTGAAGGAATGCTTGGTAGAGAAATAAAGAAAATAAAAAAAAAAGTAAAACGAAGAAAAAAAAAGAAAAAGAAAGAAAGATATGATTGGGAAAAGAAGAAGACATTATAAACAAGAAAGACATTGTCGTTAAAAAGATGGGGAGCTTCTTTTGTCACTTCTGTTACCAATCAACAGAATGCTGTAATGGAAATCTTATTTGTAATGTGTAAATTAAACCTTCTCGAAAATAAAAATACGTCATTCATTCAAAGCATGCAGACATATTGATGGAGAGACGTGATTGGTGTAACGGTTATCATCGGAGAAAATGAATTCAGTGACTTGAGTTCAAACCTGGACGATGCTGTTTGACTTTCACCTCAAATTAATGCTCTTTGGTTTCGTTGGGTTCGGTTTTATGACACATCAACCATTGTTGGTTATTTGATGCCAAATCCTGATCATACATATATATTAGATATAAACGAGGTGCATACGATAAGTTTCCAGACATTTTTGTATGGGCATTTAACATTGTCGTAGACTCTTGAAAATTCAGTATGTTATTGCTATATATATCATGAGATGATTGACCAATTTGTAGGATTTCAGATTCAAATGAACAGCTACAGCACCAATTGGAATACACCCTACTAAAGCCTGATTGTTACAGCTGCTGAATTTCAAAAATGCAATCTGACAATTTAGAAGAACGATATGCAATAAAATTATGTTTTAAACTTGGAAAAAATGCCACAGAGACTTATGGAATACTTCAGACTGCTTTTCGACCATTTCTCATGAATCGAGCATTAGTTTTAGAGTGGCATGAGAGATTCAAGCAAGGCAGAGAGTCTATGAGGGATGATGAGAGGCGTGAGAAGAGTAAGGAAGTCAATACACCAGAGTTGATTGGCCAGAGGGTTAGGGTTCGGGTTACTATGTTGAGGTTTCAAGGAAGTGCAGGAAGAGATTCCTATGGAAGAGGCAAGCACTCTTCAAATCGGGTCAGTGGCATTTCCAGCAGGACAATGCACCAGTCCACAACTCCATCCTTGTCACATACTATTTGAACAAGATGGGCATCAAGACAGTTGCTCACCCTCCCTATAGTCCAGCCCTTACTCTCTGTGACATTTGGTTATTCCCTAAGCTCAGAGGCTGTCGTTATGAGACAATTGAGGAGATGAAAGAGGCTGTGACGAAGGCCGTTGACACGCTGACACAAGAGGAGTTCCATGGGACCTTGCAGAAGTTGGTGGAACGGTACAACAAGTGCATTGCAGCCGGAGGAGATTACTTCGAAGGGGACCCAGAGTTTCATGTGTGTACTTTCAATAAAAGTGCAGATACGAAAAAAGTCAGGAAACTTATCGTATGCACCTCGTATATATATATATGATTTGTAAACATATTTTGTTGATAACATTCTTAAACGAGCCTGAGTTTTTTTTTTGCACACAGTTAAATGGTTTCAAGTATTTCTCTATAACAGTCACAATTTAACATCCGTAATTTGTCTGCACATATAGTTTGTTCTATTTGACACATTCATAGTAAACTATCAGGTGCTACCACTCCTGGTCAGAGTAGACCTGGGAGCAATGGCAATGAAGGGGTACTCCACCTTCCTTAAATCTCCAAAGCTGATGTCAAGCCATCAAATAGTTTATAGTCATAAACCGGACGCTCTTTAGGGTAGAGGCTTACCCCTCTGCAGAGATGCAGTCTGAGTATTCTACAGCCCTACCCACTGCTAACTGGGCTGGAACGGCTCTGAATTGAGAATTCTGCAGTATGTAGATTGCCTATATAGTTCATTTGTTTCGGCTTATTTGTTGTTATTATTAGTAAATCGATGAAGATTATATATATATATATATATATATATATATATATATATATATATATATATATATGTGTGTGTGTGTGTGTGTGTGTGTGTGTGACTATAAATATATGTAAAATAAACCCCGTGGTAATGTATCTTTTTGCCACATGAAACTCTTAGTGACAGACATACAACTCGGAGTAATTACTTTTTTAGGTTATATATATATATATATATATATTGAGAGAGAGAGAGAGAGAAAGAGAGAGAGAGAGAGAGAGAGAGAGAGAGAGAGAGAGAGTTGAGTATAGTTGCATTTCACCTAGAATTATCTTGTATCCTTAACGGAAAGGGTTGAGTCAATGGACTCATCAGAAAACCTTATGAAATTACGCACACACCTCAAATATATGCATGTGTGTGTATATATTGCAGTACACATGCAAGGTTTGCATTGATGTATACACGTGTGTGTCTGTGTGGAATAGCAATGAGAACAGCAGTTCGTGTTCAGATATAAACGAAATTGTATTTGCAGTATTGGGGTGGGGGGCTTCCATCATCTCAATGTTCAAACACACTTAAAACTTTTATTCGTATAAAACGCATTACACACACACACACACACACACACACACACACACACACACACACACCCTATATATATATATATATATATATATATACATGTATGTACTATAATATCAGTGACGTCATCAACAATTGATACGATATATAGTGAAAAGTATACAATTTCAAATAAATCTATGAAAAATATTCTAGTTAATGAACAGTATATCGACGGGGCCTAGAATACATCGACCAAAGTGGGGTTAAGATCCCTTTGCACCCAAAAATGGTGTCTAAACTCTATTTGGAGAAGTGTGGAGTTAGCTTTTTATGGTTATTACTTTAAGTTCGATATCGACACGGAGTGGTATAGCTGCGACTGTCCACACTATGTGTCAAATAGATCTATTTGGAATAAAGAGTTATTTCCCCTTGGATATCATTTATACCCCGACTAATGAATCTAATTTTAATAGATAGGAGTCTCAGATAGAACTTTCCCATTTAAAATAAGAAAATGGGAAAATAAATTAACTAGAATCGGAAAGGAGTGTGAAACGTTTCCTGATATTTACTTTATTCATGTGCAGTTATTTTCTGTTTCGAGAAAATGTCTGAGTAAAATGTGACGTCTTAGTCTCAAGATTTGTTGGGTTTATTCGTTTAACGGCATATCAATTTCTTATGGACAATCTATTGCTGAATTCTGATTAACTTGTGAACGTATGAATATAATCGTATCTATATTTTCAATATTCCATCACTCACACACACACACACACACACACACACACACACACACATATGTATATATATATATATATATATATATATATATATATATATATATATGATATATAATATATATTGTGGCGCAGAAGCCAATCATCATTTTATAATTGAACAACTTTTCAATAAAACAAAAAGTAAACTATTTTTTTTTCATTTAATTACATTTATTTTGACTCATAGAAATTACTCTAAACTAATTGTGTAATGTAATAATATTCAAATACTCTCCGTTTTCAGCTTCACAGGACTTTTTAGAAGATGGCAAGTGACCTTTGCGAAACTATATATATATATATATATATATATATATATATGAGCACGCAAACAACTTGCACCCCACACAATTATATATATATATATATATATATATATATATATAGAGAGAGAGAGAGAGAGAGAGTAGATAATTATGTACTTGTGTTCATTTGGCACAGTTACTTCCATTGTACAAACACCACGAATTTTTAAGTGTTGAGCAAAAGAGATTCATTAGATAGATATGACAAGGAAATTGAAAAGACACACCTATTTTGGCTTACCCAAATGTAATTACAGACTAAATGTTGTGTTACAGACTAAATGAACTTAAGCAGCTTTCAGATGAGTATAATTTCTTATAAAATCCCTCGATTAATTATATTCTTGAGGAACGCGGTTTAATTTGATTATCATTTTCAAATTGAATGGTTCTAAATGAAGAGTTAAGACACTTCATTGAATGCTAAATTCATAGATTTAAAAAAAAAACTGAAATAGCTAATGCATGTGCATTTTATGTACTTTATCAAAACGAAACAATTATGACTATTTTAAAATGATGGTACCATTAATATGATTTTCGATAATGTCGAAATACGAGAGTTTTCCCAAAAGTAACGCCTTTTATTATGTTGACCCCCAACATTCGGGCTCTGATGGTGAGGCTTAGAATAGGCCGAATGTATCGCCTGAACATCGGTAAGATCATCACTAAAGGTTTTTCCTAGATATTACATTAAACTACATTCAGTTTTGAAGCTCTACTTCTGGAACTCTGAAAAATGTATAATGCCTCTTAATCACCATTACTCCCAGCTGCACTATGATCCAGAGTTTCACAAATGAATAAGGTTGATTCTATGGTTTTAATTGATCTGTTTGAAAATTATCATTATCATATAAGAATGCTTGAAGCAACATGACTGTGTGCAAATACATTCTGATTAAATACGAATAGTTACTTGAAATCGTAAAATTGTATATAAATTATTAGTATTAGAGAGGATACTTAAAACGAGATGACTGTGCAAATTGTTTTTCTTATTAAGTATGGTTACTTGAAACTATAATTGTATTTAAACTATCATTATTAGTTACTTGAAATCATTTAATTGCTTGCAAAAGCAAAAATACTGACTTCGGCATTAAATAAAATCACAAGATTGACATGTTGTAAAAACAAGTAGGATGCTCTAATCTTTTTACCAATAACCAATCATTTTTTGCCAATTTAGATTGAATAGCGGCGTGTGCCAAGCAGAGGTTTATCGTTGAATTCTTTCCTGCTGAAAAAGTATTCACATTATTAGGAAATGGTATTTTGCAAGAATGCAGATCCCAGAAAATAATCTTTCAGGAGCAAATTGAGTTAAAATTTGTCTTATTCTCTAAGTTAAACATCCGTAAGTGTATTTGGTCAAATAAAATCTCGCAAATATGTCCTCTTCTTGCTTCGTTTGCTTGGTTACGGGGATTCACAGACACACTGCTCTCATATATATATATATATATATATATATATATTATATATATATATATATATATATAAGAGTATTATTAATAGATAGATGCATAGGTTTGGGACACCTTGAGTGGCGTAATGGTTAATGGTTCGGGTATTCGTCTCTCAGGCTATTGATACTGAATTTAATTCTCTCTGGGAGTCTCATGGTTCTAGCCTAGCACCACAACATGTTCAAGCTTTCACTAGTAATCATCCCATTGTTATGTACGAAATAAAGTCAAAATTAAAACAAATGAAAGTTGTGAAATTTTTTGTTTATTAAATTAGGTGGATGGGATCACCTCTCATAATTTGAATCATTGTCAGTTTTTCTAAATAAACTGCGACCTATTTGTAAAATGTTTCCAATAAATATATGAAAGCAGTGTATAAGAGAAAAAAGTAGTTCCCATGGTCCAAGGGTCATTATGGCACTTTATTATTTATTATCATTGAAGCTTAAGTCCAACAACAATTAAAAAAGAGAAGAACTTGTCATTTTTTTGTTTTTAACCAAGACGAAAACACAGAGAAAGCCATGTGATTTCACGAGATACTCACCGTCTTCTGATGTTTGAAGTGTGCTAATCAAGATGGTCTAAGTGGTGAAAAAGGGTGCCACTCAAGTTTCGACATCGCTTGAAAATGGCTTCTTACGTGCTTACTTGAGAGACGCTCGCTTCATTTGGAGTGGTGAGGCAGCCGACGAGTCGCGAAGAGAACGTGTAGTTGTTGTTCGATCTGAGGGTGAGTTGTACAATCAATCATGCTGAGTGGTCATAGCAGCTTTTGTGTCACGTTCGGATGAGCAAGATTTATCTGCCGGCCTTTCTTTACTTTCTCTCTTTTTTATTTTTTATTAGCAACTCAATTGTTTTCATTTGGGGGTCATAACCCCTCGGGTGAAAATGAAAGCGGAAGCGGATGAGGTATGGAATAGAGGCTCGATGAAAACACAATGAGATAGAAACTGAGGGAAAAAAAAGAAACAAAAAAAGAAAAAATGTGATTGAGGTCTTTTTTTAAAGTTTGAATATGTATGTACGCAAGCGTGAATTCATCTGTAGTTGAGTGTATCTGTATATAAATGTATTTGAGTTTGTATCTGCTTAGTGTGTGTGTGTGTGTGTGTGTGTGTGTGTGTGTGTGTGTGTGTGTGTGTGAATATAATGTATGCAGTTTTGGTCGCTTGCCGAAGAACAAAGATTAGAAATCTAGTCGTATAGATCATTACAAACGTGAAAAGTTCGATTTTAAGTAAGAGCTTCACGCTATTGGTCTTGTGTCAGATTGAAATAAATTGACAATAACAAATGTTTACGACTTTGAAAAGAGTCTTTGATATTCCACCGTCTTATTGTTTCGGCTTAGAATAACTGTCCTCCTCAGCAAAGGGGTAAGAAACTCTCAACAAGGAGCTTGCTGGGTATCATAAACTTAATCTGGAAGTAAAGCTCCAGTTTTGGGTGTCTGGGGAATGGGGAGTAACCGTTTATTGCAATTACAACCAACTCCATTTTGGCTCAAGGTACTTAGTATTAGTAAAGCTTCTATCCATGGGTCATATAAATATATTTGCAAATAATTTTATTAAATGGGAATTACTGATATCATATAACCGTACGCAAAATAACACAATAAATATAAAAGTTCAATGAACATAATTCCCTTACTTCAGGGCATAAAATAATCCAAGATGGATTGACATGTTAAAATCAATCAATTAATTAATATTTTAATTTCTTTTTTCCGAACAACTTCATCAGTTGTGGTCGCTCACAGAAGAACAAATGTTTTTGATATTAAAGAAACCAACATTCTGTGATTTTCATTTTTTATATTTCAATTTGACGGAAGAAGAGACTTTCTGTTTCTGCACATAAGGTGAACTTTTGAAAAGCTGTAGAATAGATCGGCCGAGACGTTGTCTTCTGTTCTTAAAGATTTCCTTCGAGATGATGGACGGCGCAAATTTCGTGAAATGGCTGTGGAAGTTGACTATCCAAAGACAGTGGCCAATTAAATCACTTGCGAGTTCATATATCGGTAAGTATCATTTCAAAGAATTTAAATTGGCGCTATATCCTTGGAAAGATATTCATGTCCTCATGCAACAAATGCAGAAAGATCAATAGCACCTACGTGGAAAAGAAGCCTTTTAGTCTTGCAAACACACACACACACACACACACACACATATATATATATATATATATATATATGAACTAAAATGAATTGAAATTTCAATTTCTCAGTTTTGTTTAATTTTTAAGATTCCTATATTTTTATAAAATAGATTGATTTATTGATTTTAACGGTATGTCAACCCGTCTAAGTTTGTTTTGAGAATCGGTTTGTGATACGTTTACTTTTTACATTTTTGTGTTGATGTTTAAGAAGTTTTTGTTTTTCGAATACAGTTGGTTTGATTGTGTTTTATAGCACATCAACCTTTGTGGATTATTTACTTTCAAAGCCGGTTTATATAAATGTGCGCACGCGCACGTGCATGTGTGCGTGTGTGTGTACGTTAATAGTTCGTTGGTAACTTTGTTAGAAAACGAGTTAGCGCTCATTTATTTCCACGCAGTTTTTGAATGTTGTTATTTTACACTAATAATTAATATCTGATATGAATAATTTGTTTGCACACAATTTAAATTGTTTCAAGTATTGCTATATCAGCTCAATTGACCCTATGCCACCGCCTTATTGCACCTTTAAGATTAAATTGATTTGGGTACTTGTTTGCCCCATGAGTAATTTGAAGAATACGGTTAGGACAAGTATATAGTTGCTAGGGCTTGACATGACGAACTAATTAAATTGGGTCCCTTCTACCGACCGCCGAGACCAGCAAGAGCCAAAGTCGAGTGTTACTGGTCGCATGATCACTTTCATTGCTGGGTCAGGAATGACTTTAGGAACCTCATTGTTGAGGCGGAGTATCCCTCTGCTCAGGTGATATGGACATATTCTACAGTCCCTACCGATAGGATGTTATCTAATACGAGTAATTCTTAATCTGATTAGGCACCATAGATGGAGCACTATATATATTATAGAAACGATAATCTTCTGACGAATTCTTTTTCAAAAAAGTTTCATTTGATCAGCATTTGAACACTTTTGACTTATCAAATAGTTTTTAAAAACTATTGTTTATTCTCATCAGGTTATATATATATATATATATGTGTGTGTGTGTATGTGTGTTTGTGCACCTAAGAACATTAATAAGTCTGCAATCGCATAGTGAACGAAGCATTTATTTTATCCAACAAATATTTATTTTCAACATATATTTCATTGTTAATGCACTTAATTGTATGGTAAATATAAATCCCATAGATCGAAATGTCTGCATCAAAAATTCATCTAATATCCAAATATCAGGCTATGGACCTTTTGTGTATGAGAGGGAGAATTGAAAAAAATTCTCTGCCTCACCAACATGAAACCTGCATGCTTTTCCACATATTCATCTTGTTGTTAATTGCACTTGGCCCATTGTTTCTCAAGTTTCATACTCTCTCCGATCACATAGAAAAAAATCCAAGAAAATTTTTTTTTCTTGGAGAAGGCTGTAAACTTTTCAGTACTATATTTGAATAAAAGATAGAAAATATTTTTGTTGATTCAACTTTTACTGATGCGTGAGAGAGATCCACTTAAGTGCTCATTTCACACATAGTACCAAAATATTCACTAAAGTGCCAGCTGGCAAAAATATGCAAATTATTTTGAATACTTCTATTCAAGGACGAACTGAGATTGGTTTGGACCCGCAGACAAAAATAGTTATTTAACTCTATTTCCAACGACGATAACCATTACAGCACCCAAACTTGAGCATATGTATGTATGTACGTGAATATGTGTTTAGGAGTATCAAAAAGATAGTTAAGTTATTTAGAGATGTTGACAGATTTAAATAGATAATAAAAGAGAAAGAGAAAGACTACTCAATGGAGATAAAAGGCTTAATTTTTTCATGTCCATATTAAACTCAAGTCTTCGACACAGGTACGATCAAAGGTCAGTAAACAAGGGCATTATTGTTAAAGTAGTTTAGTTTCTTGTGGGAATTCGTGACGGAAAAGCGGTTTTCTTTTCTGAAAATCCTGACTGCATATACTTCGGTAGCAATTTGGGTATATATATATATATATATATATTTGTAACACAGAGGAAAAATAATTTTTGCCTAGGATAGTAAGCTGCACTCGGTCGCCAGAAACGAAAAAGCTGACTGTCGGCAGTTTTCTGTCTCACAGAGTTGGATAGAAAATTGCCTTGCACATAATTCCGTATTGCAAAATGTCACATGGTCAAGATAAACCAAAAGAGATGTTGTAATCAATGAAGACGGCAAAACGTGTGGATTCTGAAATTTGTTTTCGTGGAAATGACTGGTATAGTTTAGTCTAAAACTTGCGATCGACTAATATTTACTTAATAACAACGTGAGGTTGAGTCATTTAATAGGCAAAACTGGGCAAGCCATTATTAGATACTGCCACAAGCTTAGCATTATTTGACGCCAGGTCAGAGTGCTAAAACATATTAGCTATAACCCACTGATTCATTTGAGGCCGATTTAGAAATGAAATTTGGGCATCTTTGTATTTTGATCCCTCGGGCACAACTCAATTGCCTGACCGCTCACTATATCCCTGCGACGATAGGAAAGGCCGCCTAATATCCAAAACTTTATATGTTAGAAATATAAACACCGAAAAGAGGTTTTGTGTTAACCGATTGTTACTCTTTTATGATTTGTAGCCGTGTGCTTTCTGCCTGCATAAACCCAATTAGTAACTAAAGATGACCTCACGAATAAAGAATAATTTAAAGATTATTTTGTTGTTTCTTTCTCTTTTTTTTTCTTTTTTTTTTTTTTTGAGATGGTAAAAAAAATGAATAAAACATAGGCGTTGTCATCTCTTGATCTGTGAACGAATAAAAAGCGATCGGTGTCCTGAGAAGTGAAAAGCAAGAAAGTATCTTCTGCATGAGTGACACTTGCCATAAACCATTTCATTTTTATAGAGTTCATCTTTGGACAAATGAAACTTCCATGGCTTTGTCTCAATGCCGGGAATCTCTTTCGCTCTTTAGCTGGAACTGATTAAATCCTAATTTTTCATTCTTCCATCGCTCTTCTTTGGAAAGCCATTCATTTTTGTCACTTCCGGTTTGGACGCGTAGAGCAAGCTCACCTCATGAAAGCATTGAGAGAGAAAACAAAGAGATTCGGTCGCACAACGGAATAAAAACGTTGTACGCATGCGCACACCTAAGTTATGCATACAAGTATACGCATGCGTAAAAGTCTATCGATGTTTATACACGAACATACGCACTCCATTTACTTTAAGCGATTACATATGAACGCATATTTGTGAATGTGTGTATAATTGCATCCACAAGGAGAGAGAGAGAGAGAGAGAGAGAGAGAGAGAGAGAGAGAGAGAGGGAGAGAGATTTTGATCGATATGAACTGAGGGAGACGAAGGAAGATATAAACAGATTAAGATCGTTATAAAGAAACTAAAATAGACGTGAACAGAATGGGATCGATAAATATAAAGAGAATCCTTATCCAGTCGAAGTTGTTTGGTGTATATGAATACTTTTGGCAAAGACATGGACTCCCATCTTTCCCTAAAAAAATCAGTGTTCATTGGGGTTTCTAACCATCGAGTTAATCAACCAACCTTAGAGAAGAAAAGCTATGAACTTTTTCTGATAAAGAAAACAGTGAAACCCAATGATTAGTCTTGACAAAGAAAGACAACACTTTTCATTCAAAGTAACTTCTAATCTGATTTTTTTTGTGCATATTAAATTAAACAAAGTAAAACAGATTTGTTTCACCCTCAACAAAGTTATCAAGCACACTAAATTGAAGGAGCTTGTTGGTTATGGAACACATCTACAGGATGGAGAACTGAAAGGTTCTCGACCCGACCAAAAGCATAAAACGTAGATACTATTCCTCATTTTCATCCACATACTTAGCGTAATGTTTTTCAAGGGAAAAAACAAACAACTTTTGTCTAGTTAACTTTGAGAGAGAGAGAGAGCTTTGAGGAATGTGGAGCACCCCTTGATGGCAATAACTCCCAGGTCCACTCTGACCTGAAGTAGTTGTAACTGATAGGATTCTATCTATGGTTCAAATAGAATTGTTTAACTATTTCACTGTGTGCAAACAAATCACTAATTTTAGATTGAATTGTAAACGTTAAATAGCAATGCATGAAATTATCATCTATGTGGAAATGAAATTATTGGTGTTAGATAGGAATACTTGAAACCATTTAAATGTGTGCAAACAAATGATTGATTAAAATAGAATTATTCGTGTTTGATAGGAATTTTTCAAAACGGTTATCTGTATGCAACAATTGAATTATTGGTACTAGATAGTTACATTAGGAACCATTTAACTGAGTGCAAATGAATGATCTTATTAGGTATCATTAACAATGTATACCGTAATCTCCACCACTGAGATAGAACCAGCGACCAGAGATTGCAGTGCTGAAACTCTACAACTGAGCCACCAGTTCAGTTTCCTTTACTTAACAAATAAAAACATGTATACTTAAATTAAATTGTTAGTGCTACATAGAAATACTTGAAACCATTTAACTGTGTGCAAGCAAAATAGCCCTGGCTTATCTAACAATATTACCTTCAGACGATTTGATCCCAAATCATATATATTTAATACATGTATAAAACGGATTTGGCATTGAATAACCTACAAGTGTTGGTATGCCGTAAAACACAAGCGAGCAACCAACCTTTAACTAGGTGCCGAATTTAGTGTCTTAACGCCTCGCGTCTTTTCATATTGCAGCTATTTTCTTATAGTTAAGTCAATTCTGTTTACAAACACTCTTTTAAACATATTATCACATTGAAAAGCCCGAGAAAGCGACCGTTGCATTCCTTGAAGAGAAGTTAGACATTTACCATAAAAAGTGTCTTGGCTATAACCCAGAACATTATCCTGTAGAGAGGATTCAGTTTGGGAAATCTGAAGATCTGGAGTCATTCCTTCGTTGGCATTACTCCCAAGTCGACTCTAACCCGTTATGCAAGGGTCACATTAACTGGTCAGGCAGATTTATTTGAAAATGATTAGTATTGATATGTTTACTTGAAACTTTGTAACTATATGTAAAGAAATGATCACCATAATCATCTATTCGGAACAATTGCTGAAAACATGTAATTGCTTATTAATTATTAAAATTAGATTGGAATACATGAGACCATCTTATTGTGAACAAACAATGGTTATTATCATTTTATTCCGCGTGAGTTTTTCACTCCAGTTTAATTGGTTGACTTTCCAAGATGTCTGTGTGACGGAAAGTTCCCGAAAGTATCCAGGACTTTTCTTAGTATTCTATTCGTACTTTTGTCTGGATGGTCCCGATTCCTTTTCTGAAATCTACTTGTCCTTGTCTTTTTATCAGGCCATTCCGAGGACATCAATTACTGGTATATTTACTTGAAACAATATTATTGTTTGCAACTTGTTAATATTATAGAGAAATAATCAAAACTATATAACGGTAATTACTTCAAGTTATAATCGTTTACTGTGGATTATTTTACTGATTTGAGAGTTTTTCACACAAGCGTTAGCTGATAGTTTTCTACAGGAGTCTGAGTGACAGGAAGTCACCTCACGTCTCCAGGACTCTTCTTCGTATTTTGGCCGATGTCAACAATGCTATAGTTTGAATGGTCTCCACTCGACCTCTTATTTTCAAGTCCTCCTGCCCCTATACCAATCCTTTGGTGACTGTACGGAACGCGCCAGTTGCAATTGGTATCAACGTCACTTTCATGCTATATAGTTTTTCAGTTTGTTTTTTTTAGCAAGGTCTACATACTCACCTCGCTTTTCGCTTTGCTTCAGATTTAGCTTGTGATTAGCCGGAACGGCAAAGTCCACTATTCGGCAGTTTCCCCTTTTTTTGTTGACAATCACTTGGTTCATTCGTCTGGACGAGATCAGATGATCCGTTTGTATATCAGAATCCCAGATTATTATTATTATTATTATTAAACATGAACAGTTCCTTGAGACCATATCATTGTTTGGTAAAAATAAAAGTGACTGCGGTATTCGATATCCCGACAATAATTGACTTGCTATAAAACCAACCAATAAGCAAGCCAGTCAGATAGCCAAACAACAAATCTTTAAACATCACACGAATTAAAATGTCAGAACTTTTTTTTTCTTTTTTTTTAAGTAGAGGAATTAATAATGTTAATTGAATTACCATGACCAGAAAATCCGCCGAACACCTACCCACGATAAACGGGAACACTGGACAGCAGTTTCGGCCTTATTAAGTCTCACTGCTAATGAGACCTAATAAGGTCGAAACAGCTGTCCAGTGTTCCCGTATATCGTGCGTGGGTGTTCGGCGGATTTTCTGGCCATGGTAATTCAATTCACAATATCAGTAGTTGATTTACAAAATTTATATCCCTTTATAATTAGAGATCTTTGAAATAGGTACAAGAGAAAGAGAACGTTTAAAACCCAAAAAATCGAGAAAGAGAGAAATGAGAAAAGAAAGAGAAAGGAGATAAAATATTAAAGGGAAAAAGAAAGACGTGGTTCAAGAGAGAAAGAGAGAGAGAGAGAGGGGGGAGTGAGAGAGTGTGTATGTGTGTGTGTGTGAGAGAGAGAGAAGGAGAGAGTGTGTATGTGTGTGTGTGTGAGAGAGAGAGAGAGAGAGGGAGAGAGTGTGTATGTGTGTGAGAGAGAGAGAGAGAGAGAGAGGGAGAGAGTGTGTATGTTAAGATAAAGGTTAAAAAAAGTGAAAGTGAATAGAGCATGTAATAAAAAGGGAGCGGGAAAAATAAAGAAAATAGAGAGTAAAGAAGAGAATGAAAAAGAAAGAAAACTACACACACACACACACACACACATATATATATATAGAAAGAGAGGGAGGGAGAGAGGGAGAGAGAGAGAGAAAAGATAGAGAAGGAAAGTAACAGAAAGGTAAAGTGAACTAAGTGGTGATATAAAAGATTAAAGAGAAGAGCGAGAGAGAAACAAATAAGAAAAAAAGAGCAGGAGAGACAAATAAAGAATAATTTGAAAGAAAAATGGAAAGAAGAAAGTAAAGGGAAGAAAAAAGAGAGTTAGAAATAAGAAAGAGAGAGCAAGCATGAAAGAGTTAGAGACAGAGACTGAGAGAAGGAGTGTGAGAGAAAATGTAACGGTGAAATAAGTTATAAAGAGATAGAATGAATAGTTTTGACCTTCCCAGATTTTAAATAACTCAACTGATCAGTGACATTATTTGTTGACCACTGGTTTTGTTAGAAATCAGTCGTCGCCAGTCGAGTGGACATGGGTAAGATCAAAAGGCGCCAAAACGAAAACGAGGCTTTCAGATCAATAAGGCCGCCAACGACTTTTACAAAGAGTTTTGTATGAAAACTAAAGTATAAAGAAAACTTGATGTGTTCATGAAGAAATCTATTTATTTATTTATTTATTTTTTTAGCGTCATAACATTTCATCGTTTCTATGTCATAGGCCTAATCGAAGCTCTGAAGTACGCTTTCTCAATTCGTGTTCAAATAATCACTTACATGAACCTATTTTCGTACACACATATATATGTGTATATGTTAAGTTTGAAATAAAATATCGCAGAATGAGTAAGTTAAATACTTGTAAAATCAGATTGACGTGTTTTGTCAGAGGTCTAGAGCCACGAGAAAGCAGGTTCTTTGATCACTAAAAACAAAAATTAAACAAAACTTAGATATCACATCCAAAGTAGGAATCTATGAAATTGTTCGAAGGTATGATAGTTGGTTGGTTAGTTTTAGTATTGCTGTCTAACATTAAAAGTTTTATTTGAACACGATTAATATGTTTCAAGTATTGCTGTCTAACATTAAAAGTTTTATTTGAACACGATTAATACGTTTCAAGTATTGCAGTCTAACATATATTTTTTTGCACTCAGTTAAGTATTTTCAAATATTGCTATTTAACGCAGGTAATTCTATTCATCATTAATTATTTGCTTACACATAGTTACACGTTGCGGAGTATTGCAATATAATACAAATATTTCAATTTAATAGTCACACGTTTGCACACAATTAAATGGTTTCCAGTAAAGTACATGATTAAACAGTTCTATTTGACGCATAGATGGGGCCCTATAAATGAATACTTCTCTGGATCAAAAAGTCATTGGAAGTGATGATAATGAAGGGATAATCCCCATTAAGAAGATGCCCGTGGTGTAATGGCTATCGTCGTAGGAAATGAACATGGCGACACGAGTTCAAATCCTGGACGAGACTGATTGCATTTCACATAGCACTAATACCCTTGGGAAAGGTATGAATCCAATTATTCTCCCTCCAGCTATGGGTAAATAGTAGGACAGACTGGGTTCTTCAGCCTTGGTGAGGCAACTAGTCTAGGAGAAGGAAAAACCTGTTAAACTCCGCTAAAAAATTGACCTTGTGTCATATCCTGCCCGAGCGGAGGGGTTGGGTAAATAGGATAATCCCCATTCCTCCCAACTCCATGACTGGAACCTCAGTATCAGATGGTTTTGTGTCATATCAAGGACACTCATTGGGTGGGGGTCATACTTCTCCGCAATGATGGCGTCCGAGTATTCTACAGCCACAGCCGAATGTGCTGTCAAGTAAGTATAAATACGTCAGCGAAACTTTCATTGACATAAACAAAAGGGCAGATGAACATTGCAGAGACCTGAAAATAAGCAACACTTTAAACACATCTTATACCATCAAAACATTTTGTATCACCTTTTCGATTATCCTCCGAAAAATCAGCAACAAAAAGAATCCCCCATCGTTCTGATAAAAAACGAACGTAATTCATCACAAGAATTTATAAAAATCGTCTCAATTCACTTATGCTCTGTATGCTGTTTAATTTTCAATTTTTTTTCCATCTTACCCAATTTTTTATCAAATTATTTTACTGAAAAAATGTGGGATACTAAAGCACAAAAACAAGAAAAATAAGTAAATAAGATTGAACGGTGAAATTAATTTTTCAAATCAAGCATTAACACGCTTTCCATAAATTGTTCACCCAATTTAATGTAGGTTTGTTTTTGGCCGTAAAATCATTTGCATTCTGTTGACGCTAAACCTCTGGCGAAACATGTCAACCTGATTTTCCAACTTTCCTTTACTTTTTTTTTTATATCTCTGCAAGTTGGGGGGGGGGTTAGAATACACCGACCAAATTCTCTGTGACCCACATAAATGTAATGTCCTAGGTATACCCCTAAGCTGCATATGATGGTGAGTCTTCAGTTCTGGTGCTCTAAGGAATATAGAATACCCTTTATTGTAATTATTTGTAACGGTGCATAAATATTTATCCCAGGACGTGGGTTTATTTTACGCACGTGTGACGTCGGGACAGTCTGGCACTTGACCCCTCGCAAAATAAGTCCTAGTTAAGATTCCTTTTTCGGGTATATGGGAACTAGCAAATAATATGGGGGTTAATTTGGGGCTAGACTCAGCCCGACGCAGGCAAGGAGGATTCCAATTTACTTTACATACGTCAACAAATCCTTTCGTCTTCATACCCCCTCGGATAACAGAAAACATGGACTTCTAGGTTAAGATAGAATATTATTCACTGTAGTCGGCAATTCCAATTTCCCGTGTAATGTTTTTAAAGGCGAATAAGACATTTAGTGAGAATAAATTGAAGCGAATGAAGCTGAAAAAGAAATATGCAAAAGAAGGCAACTCGACAGATAAACAACATAACGAATATATTTCACCATAAGGGAACATTTAAACTACAACAACATTTTGACAAACAAGTATTTAAGGTGCCGGCTATATTACCAGCAGACAGTCTTAAACACAAATGTCTCTCTTGACAGTCCTTTTCTTCTTTCTTCTTTCTTTCTTTACTTTTAAAACTTGAAAAGGTAGTCCACTCGTTCGTTTACAGTTTATGAAACGAATTTCTTCAGTCTATTTCTTTCCTTTTCTGAATACATATAAGTTCCAATATTTGGGAATTTTAGGAGGAAAAACAGTTCAAGATGTACTTAGCTTTTAACTGGTTTACTTCGCAGACTCTTATCTTTTACGGGCGAACGGCATTCTGTAGAACCGGGCTGGAAGGCACCTGTTATCTTCTTGTCCAAGGATTCTGTTTCGCTCTTTTCCGAAGCGGCCTGGAAACTGACTTCTTTATCCGCCCATTTCTGTCTCCAAACTCAATTCTTTTCGCGGGCGAGTGAGCCCGGAGATTTTGGCATTAGATCAACATGTCCTTTCACGGCGACCTCCGTCCTAAAAACTGACAAGCCTTCACTATTAAATCTTACTTCTCCCCTCTCAAGGGCATACCACGTGACATTACTCTTCTCTGATTCAGAGGGGTAATACTTTTTAAAGTCACCAATGGGTCAAATAGATCTGTTTGAAAATTATTCGTCTTAGATACTTGATACTTGTTATTTTATTACTGTGAGCAAACAAAGGATTATAATCATATAGAAATAGTTGATTTAAACCTAATAACCAAGGATGAATTATTACCATTCAATAGGAATTCCAAGTATATGACTGACAAATGATCAGAGAAAATAATAAAAAGTACAATTTAAAAAATGCAATAGAACACAGAAAATCTAACTCTGCTCACGTCCCCTGTTTTATAAGCGTTAATTTCAAAACTTTCAATCAACATAAGTTGTTATTATCATTATTACATACAGCAGAAACTGAATCATCAGTGATAAAAAAAACGTCTTGTTTGTTTGGTTGGTTTTAAAGTATGTTGACCCTTTTTTGATTATATAATGCCGAAATCAGATTTTGCTCCTTTTGCAAACAACTAAATAATTTCAAGTAAACATTCTTATTTAATGCTAATAATAATTTGCAAACTATTCTAACAAAAAGTATGTATCTACCGACCCTTCCAACACCAACAAGATGCGACACAAGGTTAATTTTTCAGAGGAAATTATTACTAACATTTCTTTCATTCCATTCTTCCAGACTTGATGATCGACTCTTTTCCTATCCAGCAAAACTCGGTTTGGATGACCGAACAAGCTATTTTTAGTCTTTGGTCATTAACCACCTCTATCTCCACTCATGTTTCTCTCCCTATATGTATATACATACTTATAATATTATTATTATTATCATTATTATTATTATTATTATTATTATTATTTGACATTGATGAACTTCAGTATGCGAGTTAGATGACACACAGGGTCAATTTTTAGGTGACGTACAGTCGGTGTGAAATCAAAATTTTCCTTCAAGATCAGTTGTCTTACATATGTTAAAGAAGCCAATCTCCCCAAGATTTTACAAATAAATGGTAAGGGGACAGATGGGTTCATACCTTTCACAAGGGAATTAGGGTCAAGTGGAACGCAATCGACCTCATCCAGGATTTCAACTCGGGCTTCTGATTTCATTTCCTATGATGATAACCATTTTCCTTTGAGCACCTTTAAGTAAATATTCTTAATGTAAATAATTTTTACACAGTGAAATGATTTAAATTGCAAAACACTATTTCATGTTTAATTAAACCGAATAACATTTTTACGTTATTTAAGATACAGAATAGGTTGAAGTGTAAATATGACGAGGTGCATTCAATAATTTTCCAGATTTTTTTTCGTATGGGCATTTAAAATTGTCGTAGACTCTTGGGAATTCAGTATCTTATTGCTATACATCTTATGAGATGATTGACCAACTTTTGGGATTTCAGGTTCAAATGAACAACTACAGTAGCAATTGGAATACACCCTACTAAAGCCTGATTGTCACAACTGGTGGATTTCAAAAATGCAATCTGACACTTTAGAAGAACGATATGCAATAAAATTCTGTTTTAAACTTGGAAAAAATGCCATGCGATGAAAGCTGGATCTACTGCTATGATCCAGAGACCAAGAGACAGAGTTCCCAGTGGAAGCATACTGGCTCTCCCAGACTCAAGAAGGTCAGACAAAGCGAATCCACCCAAAAACCTTTGATGATCCCTTTTTTGACAGCACTGGTATGATCTACATGCACTGGGCTCCCACTGGACAGACAGTCAACAAGGAATGCTATGTTGAGATTTTAAGGAATTTCAGGAAGAGATTCCGTCAGAAGAAGCCAGCACTCTTCAAATCGGGTCAGTGGCATTTTCCCCAGGACAATGCATCAGTCCACAACTCCATCCTTCTCACAGACTATTTGACCAAGATGGGCATCCAGACAGTTCCTCAGCCTCCTTATAGTCCAAACCTTACTTCCTGTGTCTTTTGGTTATTCCCTAATGTCAGAGGCTGTTGTTATGAGACAATTGAGATGAAAGAGGCTGTGACGAAGGTCATTGACACGCTCACACAAGAGGACTTCCATGGGGCCTTCGAGAAGTTGTTGGAACGTCACAACAAGTGCATTGCAGCCGGAGGAGATTACTTGGAAGGGGACTAGAGTTTCATGTATGTACTATCAATAAAATGCCCATACGAAAAAAGTCTGGAAACTTATCGTATGCACCTCGTATAATACAAAATACACCTGCTCTTTCTACCCACTCCATTACATTCTTTAAATGTTTCTCGGGGCTTAAATATTCCAAGTGGGCATCGAACTTGTTACTTGATCTCTTCAGCATACACTCTTTTGACTACACTCAATTTTTAACACCATTTACCCAACCCCTCCGCACGGAGATCCATTTTTAAGTGAAGTGTAACAGGTTTGAAGTCAGAGTTTTCCTTCTCCTAGACTGGTTAAAGAACCCAGTCTACATAACTATTACCCATAGCAAAAGTGAGAATAATTAGGTTCATTTCTTTTCTAAGGATAGTAGTACCATGCAATCAACCTCGCCCAGGATTTGAACTCTTATCGCCGTGTCCATTCACTAGGACGATAACCATTCCACCACGTGCACACTATTTTGAAAACTCTCCAATTGCCTTAAAGTGTAATTTTACAGTGGCCACTTTCTATCTGCAGACAATTGTCGTAGCAAAGTTTAATGAACAGCAATACTGAAATAAGTTGTTTTTTTTTTGTTTAATGGCATATCAACCTTTGTGGGTCATTTAACGCCAAAGCCATTTTGCAGAACAACAGCAATAGTGCTATTTAACCTCTAACTCTGAGGAGATTTGGGAGTTGATAACTTTTCCAAGGGTATTAATCCAAAGGTTAACGCAATTGGAGTTCAAATTCAAGCAACTACACCGCTGGGAATTTAATAAGTTGGGTTCATTGAAACACGGAGTTTCAATGATGGATGGTTGATTTCAAAGCATATCAATCTTTGTGTGGCTATTTAATATCTTTTTTCAAGCAATTGTAAGGTTTCAAGTAACTATCACTAATATAATTCTTTGCAAACAGTTATATGGTTTCAAGTAACTATTTTTAATGCAAATCACTTGCACGTAGATATAAAGTTTCAAGTAGCCTCATTTAAGCGTAATGATTTGCAATCAAAACCGATCTAATAAAGATAATCATTTGGTAACAATTATCCCATGATTTTAATCAGGTGAACACTTAATACTCAGACGCAATATTAATGTTTTAACAGACAATATATTTTTACAGTTCAAAGTAATTTAAAAAATGTGCTCTCACAGATTTATTTAATCCATAAATATGACCCAAACATGTATTAACACATTGGTTTTGAGTAGACAGGGGAGAAAAAGCAACGAAGGAGTGCCTCTCTTGATAAATTTTAGAACTGAAGCCTCACCACCGGATACTTCATCAACAGAAATAATGCTGTATTCCAGGACTTTTGGTCAAGTCACACTTGATCAACTAAATAACATCAGGTATCGTTGATAAACTAATTCCAGTTTGTCAGTCTCGGCAAAGCTGAGAAACTAAGAGTGATCTAAGGCAAATTTACAGTCAAGAACTGAGTAGGTTTGTTGCCGCTTCATTTTGATGATCTGACTTGAACTCATGATTTCGGGATCTAGCTTGATTTCAGGATCTGAAATCATGAGTTCAAGAGAGATCATCGAAATGAAGTAGCAATAAACCTGCTCAGTTCTGAATTTGATGAACATTTAGGACGAGTAGGTACAATAAGGAATAAATGGTTCGTGTATTTGACGCAGCATAGCTTAGTAAAAAATGAAGTAACGAGTCATACTGAAAATACCTATTCTAATCTGATCACCGAAGTTAAGCAGAGATAAACCTATTCAGTTCTGAGATGGGTGACCATTTAGAATCAACAAATACTTTAACAAATCTTAGGCCCGTGTGTCAAAGTAAATAAAGCTTAGTGAATTAGTCATTGTGAAACACTGTTTTCAATCAGATCACCGAAGTTAAGCAGCAATGAATCTGTTCTGTCCAAAGATGAGTTACCATTTAGATACAATAAACAACCAATGCCAATTTGTCTGTCAAAGCAAACAGTAATCCTATAAACTCAATAAAAATCAAATGCTTTTACATGAATGCATCGTTTTCATACCCCTTAATTTTCCTTGTCTTGAAGTGATTACATATGAGCGAAAATTCTATACAAAAAACACAAATTAAACTTTTACATCCGGAGAATTTTTTTTCTCATTGTTTGCTCGTCTTCAATTTATTGTTAATCCGAATAGGAATTTATCCGACGTTTATAGTTGACTCGCAACACTGCTTGTAAATTTTTGTGACAAGCCGACGATGTTGATGAGATGTTTGAAATTAATTAGACTATTAATTAGCCAATCTGATCATTGTTGACCTTGAAAATATACGTGATATAATGGAATGACCTTGAATATAATGCAATGACCTTGAAAATGTACGTCATATGATGGAAGGATCTTGAAAATGTACGTGATATAATGGAATGACCTAGAAAATTAAGTGCAATGACCTTGAAAATGTACGTAATATACTGACCTTGAAAATGTACATGATATGATGGAATAACCTTATCTTCCCTGACACCAATATCATAGCATGATCTTGAAAATATACGTGATATAATGGAATGACCTTGAAAATATACGGGACCCCAATGCAATGACCCTGAAAATAAACGTGATATATGCGAATGACCTTGAAAATGTACGTGACATAATAGAATGATCTTGAAAATGTACGTGATAAAATGGAATGACCTTGAAAATATAAAAGCAATGACCTTGAAAACATATGTGATATAATGGAATGACCTTTAAAATATAATGCAATGAGCGTGATATAATGGAATGACCTTGAAAATGTACGTGATATAATTGGAATGATCTTGAAAAGGTACGTTATATGAGGGAAAATGTACGTTTTGAAAATATATTACAATGACCCTGAAAATAAAAGTGATATAATGGAATGACCTCGAAAATATCATGGAATGATCTTGAAAATGTACATGATATAAACAGTTATCTAAGTAGATCATTCTGCGCAGTAAAGGACCGTCAGCGTAAGAACTCACGTACTCGATCATTGCTAGGACTACCCTTGCGAGGATAGTAATATTACTACTACTTATTGTTATATTTGTAGATCTGTACTAATAAACCTGCCTTTCTGTTATACCTAATGTGTTGTCCACTCTGAATAGCCAGTCATTGTATATAATTTACGATATAACAAGAAACGACCAGGATTCGAAAGAACCCACGTCGAAAAAGATTACAACCGCTGTGTGGAATACTAACGAAGAACCTGAAAAAAAAAAGGATTTCCCGGGATAAAAAGAAACAAAAACAAACGACTTTTTTTTTGTTTTTACTATCATTACGAACAGTGTTTAAGGCTGGGTGCAGTTGTTTCTTATGATTTTGAAAAAAAAATTGAGGTACTTTGTGGAATTTAATACTTTTAAAACAAAATGTGTCAGTTGATGCAAATGACGAAATCTTTATGTATGTCTATGCTGCAACAACAAAAGTTACGTGAGAAACGTGAACAACAAGTTTAGAAACAATTAGAACAAATGCAAAACCGACAATTGAAACAACTAGAAAATTTTGAGAAACTGCAAACAAATCAAGAAACACAAGAAAGAGCATCAAGAATCTCCTCAGCGGAGGGGGTTTCAAACTCCCTCCCTCAGAATTTCGTTATGATCCCACGACAACGGCGTAATGTTTCCAGCATACTTTAGGAGATATGAAACGATCTTTTCAAAAAGATGTCTACTTTGGTCCGACGAAGAAAAAGTTACATTGTTACTTCAAAAATTGGATTCTCAGGAAAATACGAAATATACAAAACTGATACTTCCTAGAAAACCAGAAGAAATTTCTTTTGACGGAACGATTAAAACGTTGTCTAGAATCTTCGGCGAATGTGAAAGCCTCTTCCCTACGTGATGTTTAAATATAATCAAACAGAAAAATGAGGATTTCGTTTCTCACGCCGGTATGGTTAACTCTCAATGTGAACTGTTTAAGATAAACGAAATTTCGAAGGACATGTTCAAATATTTAATTGTCGAGAAAGAGCTAACGGCATCCAAAGACATGGACATTCGTTCCAGAATATCAACAATCATGGAACTGGACTCGTAATCATATTACAAAAAGTAACTGAGGACTGTCAAAGGTTAATCAGCATCAAACGCAATAACACTCGCATTGAGGAAAAATATCTCGCATGTACAATGGATAAAACAAAGAGTCCCCAAAAGTAAGGAAAACAAATTATCAATGCAAAGCTTGCGGTGGTAAAAATCACATAAGAAGTAAATTATTTAAAAAAATACGCTATGCTTCAAATGCGGGTGGAAAGGCCACAAAGCTTTAGTATGTCAAAAAGAAGCAAAACAAAAACAAAAGCCCAACAATAAAGTAAATATTGTTTTATTCAAAAAAGAAATGAAAAATAACGAAAAAAAGAAAATACGCTGATATCAAAATCAATGAATAAACAGTGAGATTCTTGTTAGACACGGATAGTGACATTTCAATTATTGACGAGTCTACCTGGAAAAAATAGGTTGACCGAATTTACTGAACACGGTTAAAGTCGCTAGAAGCGTATCTGGAAATAAATTAAAATTTAAAATCGAATTAAATGCTAGCGTAACTTTTGATGGAAAAACGTATAATTCAAAAGTTTACGTTGTACCAGGGAATAATTCGTGTCTCTTCGATATTAACTGGAAAGTATTATTTGATTTATGGGAGATGCCAATAAACTCCTTCTGTAATAAACTAGACGCAACACACACACACACACACACACACACACACACACACACACACACACACACACACACACACACACACAAAAAGAAAAGTATTCCAGACAAATAGAAGAATTTTTAACTGACCTAAAGAAGAAATTTCCTCAAGTATTTTCTGAAGGTTTAGGCTGTTACAAGAAAACCGAAGATTCGAAATTAAAGAAAAAATAAAAACCTTGTTCAAAACTAAAGGAAATGTACCTTTTTCATCTTTAGGGGTAATTAACAAAGAACTTGAAAGATTAGAGAAAGTCGAAGTGATCGAAAAGGTGGATTATTCAGATTGGCTGTCACCGACAGTTTACGTAAAAAAGAATTTAAAAAAATACGAGTCTGTACCGATTTTTCAACGGGCCTAAATGACTGTTTAAAAGATCATAGCTATCCTCTTCCCACTCCAGAAGACATTTTTTCTAAGCTTAACGGAGGAAATGTCTTTTCTAAAATCGACTTGTCGGAGGTATGCCTACAAGTTAAAGTCGATGAGGAATGTTCCAAATACGTAACCATCCATACGCACCCGGGTTTGTACGCCGTAAGACATCTTCCATTAGGACTAAAAGTGGTACCGAGTCTTTTCCAACAGATCATTGATGCTCTGCTGGCCGGTCTAGATTATGCGATGGCGTATTTGGATGAGATACTGATAAAAAGCGAAAATACGGAACAGCATAGGAAATATGTTCTGGAAGTATTCAAAATAATCAAAGAATACAGTTTTAACCAAGGATCTGAAAAGTGTGGATTTTTTATGGAAAGAATGTAATATCTGTGACAGATAATCGATCAAAAGGGCGGAAAACCTGACCCAGAAAGATCGAAAGCCACAAAAGAATATGCCCTCACCGGAAAACAGATCGAAGCGACAAGCATTTCCTGGTCTTGCAAGTTACTATAGTATGTATATACATACGGAAAATGTATAAGCTAAGAGCTCCATTGGATGAACAACCAAAAAAGGGTAAAAAATGGTACTAGACTAAAAAGTGCGAAAAGGCACTTCAAGAAATAAAAATGTCTACAATCAGATCTTGCACAAGCACACTTCGACACAAAGAAAGAACTGATCCTAGCATCAGACTCAAGTGACTACGAAATTGGAGCCGTGAAGACTTGAAGACGCGTCGACAATACCAATCGCTCATGCATCCAGAACATTACTACCAACAGAAAGAAATTATTGCCAAATAGAAAAGGAAAGCCTTTCAATTAGTTATGCTATGAAGAAATTACATAGATTTATACATGGTAGAGTATTTACATTACAAACAGGTCACAAACCCCAACTATCAATTTTCGGCTCAAAGAAAGGGATACCGACACACTCCGCGAACCAGTTACAACGGTAGAGTATTATACTTCTACATAACAGTTTCAAAATGAAGTATATCTCATCTAAAAAAGATGGACACGCAGATGGTCTCTCGAGACTAATACCAAAGAATACTGAACCTTAGGAAGAAACTATGATGGCGTCGTTGAAAGAGGAAAAAGAGCTTTCAGGGTTACTGATTAATACCATTTGTGAGTTACCGGTCACCATTGAAGACATAAGAAAAGCCGTGGAAACGGACAGTTTTATTCAGTAAATAAAAAAGCAAGTCAGATTGAATGAAAGAAACGAAAAGGAAACAAAAGTGTCTCCATTTTCAGTCTGCGATCAAACGCTTATGTTCGCTGACAGGGCGGTAATGCCACTCTGTTTAAAAAAAAACGATTCTATAAGAGTTTCACACAGGTCATCTGGGATAGGTCTCTTATGATATCCTTGATAAGGAGTTATAATTATTGGCCGCGCATAAACCAGGACATTGAGAAAATGATTAAAGAATGCAGGAGTTGCCAACTAGCAGCTAAAGACCCTCCGATTAAAACTCAATCCTGACCAAAAACCGACATCCCATGGACGCGTGAGCATATAGATTATGCAGGAACACTGAGCGGATACTATCCATAGTTTTCTTAAGTGGCCGTAAATTTACAAATTCAGACACCCTCACCAATGGTCCATGAGACCAGGGTTCAGTCTCAGATCGAGTCATTTCAAAGACTCAAAAATGGAACTTGATGCCGTCTTACTTAACACCCAGCATTATAAGGTACGGATCAAGGGTAAAGTGGAGAAATCCAGGGAATGGCGTAGCGCTCTCCCCTATACCTCGGTGTGGTAGCTATTGAAAAGGAAGCCCTCGGATCAACCTCGACTACGGTCGCCAAATTTGCTTCACTTACATCGACGATCACCATCAAAGCACTGGAGGAAATATTTAGCCGTCTTGGAGTTCCAGAGGTAATCGTCAGCGACAATGGTACAATGTTTACGGATAAAGAATTTAAAGATTACTGCTCATCATTGGCCATAGAACATATCACGAAACCTGCCTAAAATCCAAGGTCTAAAGGGCAAGCAGAAAGGTTCGTTGATATATTTAAAAGAACTTTAAGAAAGAACCAAGGCCTAGATACGGACGAACGTAGTATAGAGAAATGTCTTGCTGTATACAGGATCACACCAAATCCAAACACTTGTTCAAAACTATCACCAGCAGAACTAATGTTTGCACGGAAGATAAGATCCATATTCGCCAGGTTACTTCCCAGTTCGAGAAAGAAAAACCCTAAAAAAGTGAATTTCAATACAAAAATTGATAAACCGGGTGATAATGATTTTTAGGAATTAGCGAACTGTAAAGAGTTACTGGGGGGACGGTATTGTTAACAAGAAAATTGGAACAGTGATCTACATAATCCAGGAAAAGTGATTTGATTACAAGAGACATGTTAATCAAATCAGGCCACGATATATTGACAGTATCGATCAGAAGGAGGTGGAGATTCCTATGGAAGTGTTATACGACGCATTCGAGATCACACCTTTCATTAACCAAAAAGCACTTATGGATGTGCCGCCTGCACCATCAACTTCTTATTCCCCACAAGTTCCACGAGCATCACCATCGTTAACTGTAGTGAGGAGAATAAGTTTGAAAGAAAATAAAGCAGTAAAACGCCTACGTCCTAATACAAAACAGAAGAAATATTAAAAGCTAAATTCCAACGGAATAATTTTGCTCAGGGGTGGATGATCTAATGGAATAACCCATCTTCCCCGTCCTCCAGCAATAGTAGTAGTACTAACCATTATTTAAGTACACACAGATTACACTGCGTAGAACTTTGAGTGAAGGACTCTCAACGTAGGACTTCCGCGCAGGACTCACGTGATCGACCATTGCTTGGACTTAATTCTCCCCTTCTGTGGATAGTAATATTACTACTACTACTACTAATCTACTCGTTATATTTGTACACCTTTACTAATAAACCTGCCTTTCTGTTATACCTACCTTATGTGTTGTCTATTGTTTACCACTCAGAATAGTCTGTCATTGGATATCATTTACGATATAACAGTATAAACACGTTTAATGTTTATCTCCCAGATTTCATATTCTACTTAGCAATGGATTATAAGAAATATGTTGGTTATTCCTTGAAAATAAAACGCAAAGTCAAATTCCCTGTTCAAATTCACGACAATGTAACAGAAATATTCAACAATATAATCTGTGCTACGAAATCCCTATTTTATTTAATTTTTATATGAGTATTTACGACTATTTCCTTTTCCCGAAGATCAACAAAATACTTTCCTAATCCTCATTTAGAACGTGTTGCAAACATGCGAGAGATTTGAAAGGACCAACCGAAGACAGTAATTGAAGACTTCCAAGAATAGGAACAAGATCTTCGCCAATGTGAAACTTATCAAGAGATCTATTTTAAAGGAGATAAAGTTGATCTGTGATTATATACTAAAATTCTATAAGGTACGCCTCCTTATTTAATAGAATGACCATAATATATCGATCGTGTATACTACTATAACTGCTAAGGCTGTCAAAAACTATGGAATTAGCCCACTTATAGGTTGTTCACTTAATTTTTTTTATTGAACAGTAAATAAACTAAACTGAGGTAAGACGTAAAACATGTTTATTTAATAACTGAAGATTCTGGCTTTATGAAATGTGTATGATGTATGATCACTTCATTCGCTAAAAACTCCTGATCAAAAAGTATCAAGACTACTAAAAATATATATATATATGCATACCGACTCCATCACTGGCAAAGTATGACAGAGAATCAATTTTTTTAAAGTGGAGTAAACCTGGTTTGAATTCCTTTTCTTTTACTTAGACTAATTGCCTAACAAAAACTAAAGAACCCAGTCTATCGTACAACTTACTCCTTGCTGGTTGGGGTGAGGAGAACCAACGGATGCATGCCTTGTGAAATCCAATCGCCAAGTGAAATACATACATTGCCGTCTAGGATCTGAGCTCGGGTCTGCGATTCCATTTTCTCCGATGATAAATATTATGCGACATCCTTTTTTGCTGATTAAGATATATTGAGAACTAACCCTGACTCATCTAGGCAAAGTCTAGACGTCAAGAGAGCAGTCTAGGTGTCTAGACATCATTACATTATTATATAAACTGCTCGTTTGTGGAGACATCTTCATTTACATTTTGTATTTCAAGAAATTAGATAAACTGAAATCGTCAGTCAAGAATCTTATTTATTAATTTTCTATAAGTAAATATCGTAATCAGGAAAAAATCTTTCAGTTTGATCTCATAAGTCCACAAGCGAGCTTGTAGGATCAAATTATAAAAATAATCTACAACAAAATGCATAGAATCCTTTAAAAAAAGAATTTGAAACCAGTTACAATAGTCATATCACTATTAGCAACCATCCCAAGGAAAAGAAATAACAATTTAAAGAGCTCTCAAATGGTCAAGAATGGTCAAGAATGGTCGTTTGATTTTCGACGTAAAGAAAGTGATAGATACAATGTAAATCGACGTAACAGACAATTACACTGATCTGTGTACACACAACTCTTGTCCGGCTTTCAACTTTTCCCGCCATTTACAAGCGCCACGCGTGAAAAGGGTGAGTTACTCACTAACCCCACTTCCCTGTGTTCAAATAGTTAACGAAAGACAGTTGATCAGCGGCAATATTTACTGAACTCGACTTTTAAATGGATTGAAATGACCTGGTGGATTTGGAGAAGCTGTCTTAGTAACAGTGGCGAAGAATCTTTAGCAAGGCTTACCAGTTTTATGGGTGTTTTTAACGTTATTTCTTTTTCTAAATGAAATAGTCATATTTTATGAAACAGATTTTAAAACAGAGAACTGAGAGGGACGGCAAATAAATAACAGATTTGACGTGACTCATTTTGTTTTATTCTCTTTCTCTGAATGAACAAAGATCTACTTATTCTAGTTTGCTGCCTGGTATGTTGATTATTTTACGGCATCTCAATCCGATTTGGGTTATTTTATGCAGATGTCATTTTTTTGCAAGCAATTGTATGATTTCATGTTACTAATGATGATAATAATGATTTATTAACAATTACAGCTTCAACTAAATTATTCATAATTCAAATAATCTTTACACAGTTGTATGGTATCAAGTATTTCTATCTAATACGAATAATTTTCAAGCAAATGAAACAGTAACATGTTCTTCTACACAGGATTAATTAAATAGTCTCGAGTAACTATTCCTATGCAATAATAATTTATATGATCATATATATGTTTTCTAATAAATAAATGATTATCATTTTTAAATAATGATAACTTCAAGTAACAATAAAAATAATGTTCACAGTTTCAAGAATATCTATCAAATCGAATGAAAATAGAATTATATGGTTTTAAGTATTTCAAATTGATACTAATGATTTTCAAATATATCTACAAAACCCATAGATTGGAACCTAACTGATAACACCACTCCGAGACAGATTGGGGCGGGAAATACTGGCAAAGAAGGGATAACTCTAGACTTTGCCGATCTTCATAATTGTAGCCTCACCAGAAGAGGTAGTTTTATACTTTACAAAGTATATATTTTTCGAGGGTCAATCTTAGTCTTCAGCAGCTGATGCAGTCGGTGTATTCCAGGCCCAACCGACAGATCAGGTTATATATGGCACCACTCATTCCGAAGGGGTTAACTAATTACTGATCAGTTAATTACTGCTTAATTTCGGTAATTTAGCGGTAACCATTGCTCACGGCGAGACTTGACTGAAAGCCATCGCTTCAGATATTTATTTATACGAAGTCTATTCAAAAAGCACTTAGACTGAAGCTGTATTTACCGTGGTAGAAATTAACAATGAATGAACATTTTATTTTATTCAAAATAACCGGTTTGCTTTAAGTAAACTTATTCTTGCCAGTTTTCACCTCTGAACGTTATCTTTTGATAGAGAGGGAAACTCTGCTGTCATATTTATTTTAGTGTTCATCATGTCCACAAATCTTTTCGTTGAAAAGAAATTTCCATTAAGAAAACAATATAGAAATATGCAAAACAGTTCTTGTGAATATGGAGGATGCTGCAGTTACTCAATCATGTGTTTCGCCACAGACTATAGCTTAAAAACATCATAATTGCTAATAAAAAAACGTCGAGAGTTTTTCTCGATTGTTAAAATTCACTAATTGAACAGTTCTTCCTGATAATTAACATTATATCTGGTCTTCTGGTCGGGACTGGGTGATACGTTTGTATCACGAAACCCCAAAGAATTTTATGATTCATTTTCTTGGGTCATTTTGATTTATCCTTCTTTAAACTTTTGTTTCAATGTACGTTCATCCTGGTTGGAATGTAGTCTTTGCACAGGTTCGGAAGGCTGAAACAGCATTATCACATTAATTTTTTACTATATTTATATGGAATCTTTCAACATAAAATACAAATATTTAAGAAACAAGGCAAAAAAATTAAACGACAATTTATTTTAATTAAATTCACTAAAAGAACAGTATTCACTCTTTATACTAATATTAAGCCAGCTTAGGTTAGTTTAACACAATATGAGAATTATGAGGCTGGCAGAAATATTTACCTATTTTTTGAATAAATGATGTTTTCTGTGAATAATTTACCAAGTTGAAAATAAGAGGAAGTATTGTTAATGGTTTGATCTTAATTAGGTTTAATTGTTGTGTGTCTAATTATTTGGCTTTGAATCTTATTTTTTGTGTTTTATGTTAAAATATCATGTATAAAAGAAGTCAGTAATTGTAAAATTAAAACTACTAGAATCTGGAAGAAAACACCGTTCTAATCCAAAATATCCGACTCTATATTGGGCCCATATTTTTATAACTAGTCTGTAAATTATTAATGAAAATTTCTTATCTGGTTTTGATTTGCTTATCACTCTTTAAAAAACGCGAGTTTCTTAATATTGTCGGTGATTCATTTTATGTCGTACGCACGTATGTATAAGTCGAGAATTTAAAATCAAATTTAAAAGCAAAAACAAACAAAAAATCCAAAAAACAAACAAAAAAACCCAACCCATATTTTTGTCAATCGATCATTGATATGTTCTTCGGAGTTACATCCTTTAAATGAAAGAAAATATAAATAAAATAAAAGCAATAGATAACAACAACAAAAAGAAAAAAGAAGTAAAATCTGTTAATACAAAAATAGTTGAAAAAGATTCATTGAGCGTTAGTTATTTCCGGAAGACAAAACTGAGGACATCATGACACGAATGAATCAAGTGCGCCACGTCACAAAGAGACCAAATAAGTCTTTCTATTTGGTGGGTTCTTGGCTTAGTTCCGGGCCTCCTTTTTATTTTATTTTTATTATGTCTTTTCTTATAATGCAATTCGACACGATTGGTAAATCCCGAAAGCCTTTCCAGGGGTCGTAGAGTTTTGAAATCTGAAATAGCTGATGGGAAAACCAGCAACAGATTTCAAAGGATCAAACGGAATCATCAAACAATAGAATCCGATGACAAAGATAACGGCCAGAATGTCAAAGACAAGAGAAAAGGGGAAATGTAATTGTTCGGTTAACAAACGTTTTCTCTCCTTTTATCGATCTCTGCTTTCTCTTAAGACCTCAACGTTAAGTTATTTATTTATTCATTTCGGGCCGCTTATCTATCTATCTATCTATCTATCTATCTATCTATCTATCTATCCTTTTTCATTGTCATTTATTTGAATCTTGGGTCTGATAGAGAGACAGATATTCGAATTAGATAGAGACAGCTTACAGAATACATGGTTCTGTTAAATATGAATATTCATCTATACAAGCATCCATCTCTCTATGCATATATACATATATATATATACACATATATAAGAAACTGACAGAGATTGAAAGATAGAAACAGACCGAAATATATATATATATATATATATATATATATATATATATATATATATATATATATGTATATATAGGGATATGCATAAGTATTGGATACATGTTATTTTCTGTTATAAATCTAGTTTATGTTTGCCATTTTACCTGATATTTAGTAATTGATATGTCATAAAGTTGTTTTTGTTGGATAATTAAAAACTCATGGTTGCATCCATTTTTTTATCAAAGTTCAAAATTACCCTATGCAAAAGTATTGGATACATGACATTTTTAAAAATCTCCAATCGAAAATTTGTATTTTAAAAGACTTTATATATTCAAATTTTCGAGAGTATCGGAATGTTATCTCTGATCAATCAGAGAAGCACACAATTCTTTACAAGATAATGCTACTAATCATCTGACTCTATGATGAGCATTTTGCAATTCAAGGATTAAAAATAACAAAATCTAAAGAATTATTCAGAGATATGCGAGATAGAATCATTGAACGTCACAAAGGAGGACAAGGTTACCGAAAAATTATCAAAGAAATCCAACTCTAAGTACAGAAGGAAATATCATCAGAAAGTATAAGAAGTATAGCGACGGTACAGCAAACCTTCCAAGAAATGGAAGTCCGAGAAAAATAAATGAGCGTACTTCAAGGTGGATCAGCAGAAATGCGCAAATAAACCCCTTCATTACTCGTTCTGAAATTAAAACTGATCCCGAGGGTGCTGGAATTAATATAAGGATACTATAAGCAGAGCTCTATATCGTACAGGCTTTCATTCAAGATCATCAAGAAAAGTGCCTTTACTGAAAACCAAACATGTCAAAGACCGATTAAAGTTTGTCGAAACTTATGAAAAGAAAGGTATGCAGTTTTGGGAAAAGGTAATCAGGTCGGATGAAACGAAAGTTGAACTATTCGGAAGGAACACAACGACAAGTGTTTGGCGAAAAAATGGCACTTCCTTCAAGAAGCACAATACCATCTCCACAGTTAAGTTTGTGGGTGGTTTTATTATGATGTGGGGATGCTTTTCATCCAAGGGCACTGGTGAGTTACAACTTTTCCATGGTAGAATAAATGGTAGCATGTACAGGGAGATTCTAGAGAAGAACCTGCAGAAATCTGCAACTTCTTTAGGACATGATCGGAATTTTGTGCTTCAACACGACAATGATCCCAAACATACCGCAAAACTTACGAAGGAATGGTTTGAAAATAATGGTATTCGTACTGTCAATTGACAAACTCAGTCTCCTGACTTGAATCCAATTGAGAATTTGTGGAATATTTGAAGGTTAAAGTTCATAAGCGGAATCCACAAAATATCAAGCAATTAGAAGAAGTACGCAAGGAAGAATGGGGTAAAGTAACGCTGGATCAGTGTGGAAAACTTGTGGCCAACTATAGAAAGCGACTGGAAGCAGTGAAATAAAACAGAGGCCACGCAACAAAATATCAAATTGATGTATCCAATACTTTTTCCTTCCACATACAACTAAAACAACTTTATGAGATATTACTTACCAAATATCAGGCAAAATGGCGAACATAAACTAGAGTTATAACAGAAAATAACATGTATCCAATACTTATGCGTGTCACTATATATATATATATATATATATCCGGATTTCAATTCCAGGTCGAATCATACAAAAGACTCAAAAATGGTACTTGATGGCACCTTGCTTAACCCTAAGCACCATGAGGTACAGATCAAGGGTGAAATAGAGCAATCTAAGGATGGGAGTAGCGCCCTCTCCTACTCTTCGGTGTAGTAGCTATTGAAAGGGGAACCTTCGGGTCCCCCTCGACTACGGTTGCCAACTTTCCTTTACTTTATATATATATATATATATATATATATATATGGTGTGTTTTTTTAGTTAATGACACATTAAATAACTCCATGACTTAATGCTAAAGCCTTGTAGAAGGATAGCAGTAGTACTATTTAACCAACAGCTGGAGGGATACTAATTCATTTTTCCAAGGGTATAAGTCCAAAAGCAAACGTAATAGAATGAGTGGAATTCGATCTCAATTACTACGATGTTATAGTCAATCCCGTAAGCCACCTCGCCAGAGGGACTTTATATATATATATATATATATATATATATATATATATATATATATATATATCTGAAAAGACATTTAAAAATTGCTCAAAGCAGAGTTATTTTGAAAACTAATCTTTGGAAATTACGGTCTTGTGTTAAAGATCCTGCTATTCTGAGTTTTAAATATTGATCACATTCAGGATTCTAAAAAGTTACATCTTGAACTTTTAATTCTGATAATTGATTTTACATACACGTACACACACAAACACGCGATATATATGTTGGTATATATACTGATTTCTATCTCTTTCTATCTCTCTCTCTCTCTCTCTCTCTCTCTCTCTCTTTTTATATATATATATGTATATAGTGAAACCGATCGATTATTTGAAAATGATTTAAACCATTATACTTATATTCTATACGTTCAGTTGCAATTATTTACCTTTTTATTTTCTTTATTGGGACATAAGAATATCACCTTATTAATTCTTTAATGATTGATCGAAAAAAAGCCCCGCAACTCAGAAACATTGTTAAAGTTTCACGGAAAAATGATTAATGTATTTTCACTAACAGTCTCACGTTGTGATTAATTATCTTCTGTCGCTGGTGAGCCATCTGAAAGATATGTGAACAAGGTCACTAACAGGACCTATTTGATATGCTATGATCCCCCGCTCTAAGAAACTGATGACATTCAGGGAACATATTAATTGGGTTCTACGATTGCTTGGTACAAGAATTAAGGACAGCATGATCTTTATTATAATATAATAAAACTCTAATTCATTTCTTCGTAGATTCTTCAATTATAATTTTGTTTTATTTATCACTTTTAAGCAACTGTAGCGTAATTGTGCCACTAATATACCCGGCAAGTCATCGGAAGTGTGGAGGCATCATAAGCAGGAGACAGGTCAGGGTTTAATGAACTCCAATGACAGAGATTATGACCAGAATATCTATCTATCTATCTATCTATCTATCTTAGTTCAATTATATTTACCTATTTATCGATCGCCACACATGCAAAGTAGATACGTGAACTCGAAGATTTAGTTAGATTCAAAAATTTAGTTTTTGAGAACAATAGTATCAGACTTAGTTTTTTTAACGTTTTAGAAGCCTTTTTGAAATTTTAGAAGAACGAAAGAGTTTTCTCTTTCTTAAGAACAACAGTTGGGTACCCGGACGACCTAATGTCAAAGCATCAATAGACTATAAATGGGTGTTTTTCAGTTCCTTTTGTGACTTGTAATTAAGTGACAACATTCAAATCCCCCACGGTATTACACAACTTTCAACAACAAAAAAAAAAAAAAGGAAAGAACTAATTGATGTTATTATTGAATAAACTTTTCATAGTCTGCTACACACACAGGTCTTATATCCTTTGCAATGAACTGCTAGTAGAAAATGGTCACAAACTTCTAAAGTGAACAGTCTGCTGCCGAAGTACGGTGATCTGACCTAATCAATATCTTCTATTAGATCGTAAGTCCGATAAAATTGATTTATACAGGAAATGATATAAACGTTTGTAACTCGTCGTCATGGTTTCCACATCAACGTTACTTGATACCGCCCAACAAGAGATTTTATAGATACTCATAAGTGTCTTTTTTTTCAAACGCTGGCCCTATAAAATATCGGGCGATAATTAGAAATAATGTCAAAATCTGTACTCGTAATGAGTAAAAATGCCTTTGAATGTAGTCGAGCGTAAATTAAACCCACTCGATTTATAATATTGAAGAATGTGGTTGGGTAGTATTTTGGTTTTAAGCCAAGAATGCTTATTGTAGAATTATGAAGTACACTAGGTAAAACAGCTAGAGTAAAGTATACAATTAAAAAAAAAGCTCTTGTTTCGCCGACTACTACACTAGTATATATATATATATATATATATATATATACATACACACAACATATATATATATATATATATCATAATGATTCTCCGATAATGAAGAAGTCTCACGCGCAGCCGTCATTAAAACATTAACAATATTGTTGGATATGAAGAGAAATAGCACAACTGATTTTCTTCAAAAAGGTTTATCTGTAAACAGTGCTTCCTTTTGGTAACTCCTGAGTCAGTTTGGACTGCAGAATACACCAGCTGCATCACTGCAGGGGGGTAAGACACTCCCAATGAGTGTCCTCGATAGGAGCCTAAACAATCTGATGGTGAGGTTCCAGTAATTGTTTAGCTTGGGGGAATACAGAGTACTCCTTCATTGCCATTGCTCCCACTTCCACTCTGACTCGGAGTAGTAGCATCTGTTAGGGTCCTGTGTATGGGTCAAATAGAATTGTTTGACATTTAAAATGTGTGCATACAAATAACTTGTGTTAAATTGACTTGTTTGAAGTAGAACTGTTTGATCATTAAACTGTGTGCAAACAAATTACTGATGTTTAATTGAATTGTTAGAGTTAAATAGAAATGCTTGGAGACATTTAACAGTGTGCAAACAATTGATTAATAACAATAGAATTGTTCGTATTAGAAAACAGTGGATGAGGTCATTTAGTTGTATGCAAAAAAAAAAAAAAAAAAAAAAAAAAAAAATTAGCTTAGATCGTTTAGAATTGTTATCTACAAAATGTGAATAGAAATCAAATATGTAATATATATGTATAAAGGAGATTTGGCAATAAATAACTTACAATGATTGAATGACCCTCATACGCATATATATATATATATATTTTTTTTAAATGATTGAATGACCCTCATACGTATATATATATATATATATATATATATGTATATATACAAATATATATTAGATATGTATATATAATTCGTGGAATGTAGACTACGACCCATGAATTAAATATATATATCTAATATAAATTTATTTATTATGATCATATAATAGCTCTATCCTAGATAATGAGCACTCTCCATATTATATTGCACTTGGTTCAACACAAACCCACTAAGGGATTTAGTGACAACCAACACTGTTATAACACACACACACACACACACACACACACACACACACACACATATATATATATATATATATATATATTGGCAGCATTTCTTCATTAATACATATTTCGTTGAACATAATAGATATTTTTTGTCTACATATTTTTTTGCTGATCCTTTCATATTGCCATATTGATTTTATGATATTCGGCGGGAATTGGTTATTTTGATGTTCTAATGTTGTTGTGTTTTCGATGAAAATTTTTCGTAATTCTGTTTTGGGGCGTGAAAGTTTCTTTAAATGCTGTGCTATGGAATTTGTATCAGAAAGGTGCATTGTAAGTATCCTCGATATGTAGTTGAGGTTAAACCAACATATATATCATTATTTTCAGAGATACAATCTCCTAAAGGATATTTAAATTGATATATAACGTTGGTTTTTTAGGAAACCCATTTTAATACCATAAAAAACCTTCAATATTCCATAGATAGGTTGATGATATCTTTATTCTTGCTAATAATATTAACAAAATCAACATACTACAAGACACCTTCCAAAACAATTCAGTCCTTAACTTTACTCATGATCTAAACAAAAACAATAAAATTTCCTTTTTAGATGTTCTCATTGATACTAACAACAAATATAACTTCACTACCTCTACTTACAAAAAACCCTCTAATAATAACTCCTGTACCCTCAACTTTAAAAGTGAATGCCCCTTCAGATATGAAAAAGCAATTATTAATAACCTGATATCCCGTGCCAAACTGATATCCTCCTCCAGAACAATATTTTATAAAGAGGTAGGAAACATAAAACAGGCTCTCATCAATAATGGGTTTCCTAACTCTATTGTTGATGAACAAATTAAAAATATGATTAAAAATGTTAACCAACAAAATAAACAGTGTACTACTCCACCCTGTCAACAAACTTTTTTATCGTAACCAAATGCACTACAATTATAAATCAGATGAAAAAAACATTGATTCATAGAAACATAATCCCCACTGATCCTAATAATAATAAAAAAACTTATTATATATTATAATACATTTAAAACCTCCAACTTAGTCATTAAAGATAATTTCTCTCCCTCGATTGAGGTTTTACAAAAACCAACGTTATTTATCAATTTTGGCTACTGGTTATCTTTTTAATATGTTTGAAAAAGAATTCCTTATAATCACGGTATTCTCCCCATAATTTCTGACAGCTTCCTATATTTCCTTCAACAAATCTGGCAGAAATTCTCCAAAAGGTTGATCTATTTTGGTTAACTTTTCTATTTCCTTCAGGATATCAATTTTAAATGTTTGAACTTTCTGCAAGTTGGATTAAAAAAAAACAACGTCTCAGCTCAAAGACCATTATTACATTTCACGAATTTCTTTGTGCAAACAGTTTAATTTTCGTCAAATTTCTCTGAGCAAAATATTAAAATAAATGTTTAATTTGCCGTCAATATTTTCCACACTTTGACATTTGCTTAAGCAATTTCTTCAGTTTATAAAGGAGAAAAAGGAATCTGGCAGAATTCAACACAATAATACAAATAGTGACAATAATCATTTTTTTTTAATGAGTTTCGAATTAGCGCGTATTGTTCTTTGTATTCATTCTTAATTTAGAATAGAATCCTTTGTTTGGTAGAGGTCTTTTCTCCCATTCTCTGTGCATGTGCATATATTTATCAGATCCAGTTCAAGCTGTCATTTTAAGTCAGTATTAATTGATAAAATATAATTTTAATTAAGAGAAATGCAAATATGTTTATAAAATTCAAAGACATAAATGAATCGCTTGGTCACTTCGAATGGTGTGATGGCTAACGAGCAAGGATAGCATATTATTCTTAGTGAGTTCGATTTTCATCTGTACTTCTTGTTTCTATTCTCCGGGCTGGATGCGACACTTGAAATTTTAAGGCTGAGACCATTCCACACAAGAACGCATGATTGATGCCAGTGCTAAAAACTGCTTGATCTAAGACGGTATTTCCCAGTTAGCAGGCTGTCTCAGACATCAAGGAATTAGTCTTTTAACGAGAGAGCATGTGGTGCCTGAGAGACAAAAATTCTTTGAATTATCTGTTACGAAGAACTTTTTTATGTGTGTATATATACAAAAAGTTAAGAAATACTTTTAGAATATTTGTAGAAATGTTTAAGATATTAACACTCACGATACATAGTTGTTTTCAGAAAAAAACTTGTAGTATATATATATATATATATATATATATATATATATATATATATATATATATATAAATGTATGTGTGTGTGTGTGTGTGTGTGTGTGTGTGTGTGCAGTGAAACGCAAAAGTATTGAACACATGGAATCTCAGAAGATTTTTTAAGAAAATAATATGCATTATAGCAACTAACTTGAAGCTTCCAATAAATGTTGTAGATATTCAAGATTTCCATTGTGAAAGGAAAAAAATTAAAAAATTCAAGATTTACAAAATGAAATGAAAAACAAAAATATCTTAAACCTAAATTTATTGATAAATTCAACATATACGGAGCACGCACACATTTTGGACACACTCACAATATTTCTAAAACATACTGAAATTTATCAACCAACCGAATCACGAAACACCAAAAGACAGGCAACTTAAAAGGTCTGTGTGTACTTTGAGAGAGCATTAAATTCCCATCGGTGTTCATGCCGGGTAGTATGGGGATTATATAGCTCACTTCCAGATATCCTCTTCTCCAGGCAACACTTGAACACGCGCCAAATAGTGTAAAGTCTGAGTTGATTACTCGGTGGTTAAGGCACACCTGGATGAGAATGTCAAAGAAACTAAGAAACTTTTCGCGCCTCCCAAAGGCTTGCTTCCTGCAGGGGACCATCATTAATCGAACCTTGTCATTTATGACACCCAGTAACATAATGACTCATTTACTGATTTCTCATAAACATTTCAAGGATCCTACTTTGTGGTGGGACAACGTATGGTTTGACGTGAAAAATTAACCTCGACGGTTTAATTATTTTGAGATATTCCAAGAGAAGAATACGAAATTCGAATAACTCTCAAAATACGATCCTAATAGTTAAACACTGTGCGAAAGTATAATGATTTGGGTTTTTTTTTCAACTTAGGGTACAAGATATCCTTGAAGTTCTTTCTTCAAGGATATCTTCTGTGTTCTGTATTGGAGAGAAAGTTGCTTCAGTCTGTGAAATATCTTCAAATACCGAAAGTTTGGATATTTCAGCATAGAAAGGACCCGAAATAAACTGCTGTGGAAATGTGTGTCGTTCAATGCGAAGAAACTATTGAATAAAGTGGTCAAATCAGTCGTTTAGGCTTAATTCCATAGAAAATCTATGGGAGGCATTTACACTTAGAGTTAGTTCATCAGAAGAATTCCTAAAACCTGAGCAATCTTAATATGATTTTTAAACCAGGGTGGAATAATAATATTGTTTAGTTCTGCAAGAAACTTTAAATCATTTTAAATATCTGACCGCCGTTATAGAAAATAAACGAGACGCTAAATATTGAACGCTGTTTACCGATTTGAGTGCAAAATTTATGTATGTTATTGATTATGTTGAATTTATCAATAAATTCAGGTGTAAGCAAATATTTCTTCATCTTTCCCGTATATATTGAGGATCTTGAGTGCTTAATGATTTCAATTTAGATTGAAATTAGAAATATCAATTGAAAATATTTTCTTGCAAAACAAATGAATCTAGAAATTTTGCAGGTTATCATATATATATATATATATATATATATATATATATATCAGTGAGTATATGTGTATGTATGTGTGTAGATAAGATATACGAGTGGATGGAAGAGATATTTAAAGTGAAAAACAGTGATTTGAGTGTTTATATTTTCTTTTATATAATGGAAATTATATATCTGTCAGCAAAACTACATAACAATATCCAAAGTTATCAATATATTATTTGCAATGATCTTCATTAAATCTTGATTATTAAGAACATTATATTTTTAAAAGTGTGGGTCTTATCTACATACAAAAAAGAGGCAACTCTGTTCATATTTACAAACAAAAAACGGTTTAGAGTATGAACGGGAAGGCTAATTTGAATATTGGTCTTAAAAATTTGATTTTATTAAATATTTGCTTGTGTGTATGTTTACACTTTCCTCAGCACAAGGAGGATGCAACACAAGGTCAGTAATGCAGGAATGAGTGCAAATTTACCCTCTCTTTTGCACGAGTAAGATGTAAAAACAGCTCAATAATCCTGGAATACGGGTATATTTACGCTCTCCTTCATACAAGAAAGATGTAACAACGACTCAATAATCCTGGAATGCGGGTATGTGTACCCTCTCCCTCGCACCATCAAGATGTGACAACAGCTCAATAATCCTGGGATATGCATATATTTACCCTTTTCCCTCAGATGACGAAGATGTGACAACAGCTCAATAATCTTGGGATGCGGGTATATTTACCCTTTCCCTCGGACGAAGAAGATGTGACAATTGCTAAATAATTCTGGAATGTGTATCTATTTACCCTTTCCCTAAGAAGAGGAAGATGAGACAACAGCTTAATGATCTTGGAATGTGTATATATTTGCCCTTTCCCGGGAATGTGTATATATTCACCCTGGTTGGCGGCTGATGAGGGTATCGCATGTGCTTTCACACGTTGTATGATGAAAAAAAAAATACCCTTTCCCTCGCACGAAAAAGATGTGACAACAGCTTAATAATCCGGGAATGTGTATATATTCACCCTTTCCCTCGCATGAAAAAGATGTGACAACAGCTTAATAATCCGGGAATGTGTATATATTCACCCTTTCCCTCGCATGAAAAAGATGTGACAACAGCTTAATAATCCGGGAATGTGTATATATTTACCCTCTCCACGGCACGAGCACGATGCGATACAAGGTCAATAATCCTCGAATGTGCATTATATATCATTATGAAATAAAAAATATAACATATAGTACGGATAATTTGCATACTGGTTTTAAAAAACTGACTTAATTCATAATTACGTTGTCCTACTTGTTTTTATTTTCAAATATATTAAAAGCAACCCTCTGTATCCTACATAGAAATTAATTGAAATAAAATAATTGTATGCTTTTAATGCATTCTTATTTAGAATTATTCGTCTTCTTAATTCAATAAAATATCTTATTACTTTAAAACTTAAATACTCGCCCTTCATCTGCATATATTTCTACTAGTATTTATTTTGAGGTTTCGCTCTGTACGAGCTTCTTTATGTTTTGAAAAAAAATGGGGAAAATTGGGAAACATTTTAACTGTTGGCAAGGCAATGTAAATAGTGTGACGCTTGATCGTCATGCAAATTGGAGAAAGTGAAAAGCAAAATACATTTATACTCGTGCTTCTAAAAATTATTTCAGTTGTGAATTAAAAGATTTGACTTTTTCCAAATCTGATGACCTACGTACAGACTGGTTTGTATGGAGCTTTATTATTTTACTCGTTTTAGAGTTTTTCACACCAACGTTAGCAGATGGTTTATCAAGGAAATTTGAGTGACAGCAAGTCTCTTTAAGTCTTCAGAGCTCATCTCATTATTCTAGCCGATCTTAATAATGCTGTGGCCAAGATGGTCTTTATTGTCCTTTGATTTCTAAGTCTTCATGTCCATTTACTAATCCTTTGAGGTTCATTCCAAGTGCGCCAACTACGATTGGTATCACCGACACCTTCCTGTACCATAGATTTTCAGCTCTCTAGAAAGGTCCATATATTCTTCCCTTGTCGCTTTCTTTTAATTTTATTCTGTGTTTTTCCGGGACGGCAAAGTCCACTATTCTTTAGGTTCTCTTTTTTTTTTTGGTTGACTTTCACTAGATCTGGTCGTCTGGCCGAAATTAGATATTCCGTATGTATCTCAAAATCCCTGAGTATTTTGTGTCTTTCATTCTCTCGGACGGATTCCGAGTTGTGCATATCGTATGGTCAAATTTAAATTTCTTGCACAATTCTCAGTGGTTCACTTTTCCCACCAAATCGGGTCTAATCTTATACTCTTTTTGTGCTAATTTACAACATTTGCTCATTGATCCTTTCGTCTTTATCATCATTTAACCTAAACTTGCTATCTCGATGCGTCTTGTCTATTTCTGCTTTAACGTAGTTTGTCTTGATTGTGTTGTTTTGTGCTGCTTTATGAAGAGATTCAGTTTCTTTCTTAATGTTTCCCTTTCTAAACAATCTCCATGATTTCTTATGTGAGATTTCGCTTGTTTCTTGCTTGAAATATCTATACTATTGCTTTTCTTCCCATTAGTGTTTTCTGGTTATTGTTCTTTTGATCTTTGTATAGTTTGTAAAGTTTCTGGTCGCTGAAACTAGTTTTTCTTTATTCTTTTTTACTTTGTCTTCGATTCGTCTTATCGATATATCGAAGCTACCTTCAATATTGGCGAGTCCTCTCCCTCCTTCTGTTCTTGATTCATGCAGCCTGTCTATGTCATCTTTGGCATATAAGGCCTTTTGCCTCGTTATTTGTTTTCTTGTTCTCTGATTCATTTATTGAAGTTCTCTCATCCTATTTAAGAATGGTTCCGACTATCTTCTTCAAGTCATATTTGCTTTTTTCCATGTTATTTATCCATTCGGCTTTTCTGTTATGATCACTCCGTTACCATATTTTGCTCCAAATATCTCTGCTTTCCTCACATTTGGTTGTTGGTATGTCTTCAAGCATTCTTCCCCTACTTGCTGGCAGAATTTTTTTTTTTTTGTGTTCTGGAATGCCCTGTTTTGTCTGCATTGTTTGATCCTGTATCGATATCCTTTTAGTCTTCCGTCTTTCACTAGTAATTTCTGATTTATTTCCTCGAGTTGTATCGTTTATTTTAATTGTGTTGCTTTTTTCTTCCCGTCCCAATATACTCAGATGTTTTTCGCCTGTCATTGCATTTTTGCTTGTTGTCGTAGATTTCCAGTCTGATTTCCTATTCAGTTTTTGAGTTTCTGTTCATGTTCTTTTGAGGAACACCAATTTTAGTACAGACTAATTTTGGTCTTGTATTAGTTTTTGTTCTCTGTTTGGGTGTGTGATATTTCGTCTAATATTAATTGGCGCTTCAAATCGGTTGCAGTTTTCTTGTTTTTCAGTATTTGCCGTATTGATTCTAGAACTCGTGTCTTGTTGACATAATTCCTTATTTATTTGTTGGTGTATTTCTAATATTTTAAGGTCAGAAAACAAACGATTCTTATTATAGTCCTAGCTTAGAAAGCAAGTTTTTGGCTTGTTGTCTTAAATCTTGCACCTTCTTCCCAGATTTCTTCTAAACTCTCTTTGTGTAGAGTTGCTCCAAACATTGTTGTAAAGTACAAACTTGTAGTCTTCACTTGCTCATTTTTTGTTGTTGCTTCGGATTTGAGTTGTTGTTTACTTTGTCATGTGTTTACTTGAAAATAGTACTGCCAACATTCGCAGGATGCCGGTTAGGTGCCCCCTGTTTGCTATCAAGGGAGCAACTGCTGATCATGACACCCAAACCTGTTGTCTGGCTCCCAAGTTGAATAAAGTTTTGGTTTTGCACTTTTCCATGGGTAGTATATTGTGTGTATATCAGACTAAAGAGTTATTTATAATTTTCAAACCAGTCGCAGATGTGACTAGTACCCTTCAAATAAGTATAATCTTAATTGGGTCACAAAAACACCTTTTGTTGTCGATTTCTTTTGTTTTAACTTTGCCAAAGTGCGGAGTGAACACTATTAATTGTTTCTTGAAACTCTTGATTATTTAGTGATATCCTTGTATTGTGATTTTTGCCTCCGTCTTGTAATATGTGAGTTCCTGTTACTGATAAATGCTTTCGATTAAAAGTATAGTTACTTGACTTGGCAAATTATTTTTCTTTCTATATTTACTGTTGCCTCTTAAACCTTTTCCCTTTCTTTTTTAATACCTTAAATTATTCTCGTATTATACTAAATTCATAATGACTTTCCGTTTACATTCAAAGACAAAATAAAAAAGAATATTTTATTTCAGGACACAAACATGAAATTTCTTTGATATTACGAACAGTGAAATACAAAGTTTGGATTCACCTTTTCACTCAAAGTTTTCACAGATAATACAACTGTCCTTTCGTCTTTTCATCCATTTCTTCCAGCCACTTTATTTTTGGTTGTCTTCAGAAGGGGCCAATTTTAGGTCTGTTTTCCCAGTTTTTTAAAGTAAGTCACGTGACTACAAACATTATTCTATCTTTCTATTTTAACGGTTGCCCCTTAAGCCATTTCCCCTCTTTTTACAACAAATTATTATTATTTTTATTATTATTATGCATGACCAAAGTAATTTTATCTTCGGAAAAAAATCTGTGGAGGGAAAAATAGCATAAATTCGAAAAAGATATGTTTTTTATCATCTGATGATTGTGAAAACGTGAAACTGACAGTTACACTGAATATGCTTGCATTTCAAAATTATATATATATATATATATATATATATATATATATATATATGTGTATATATATATATGTGCTTTAAAGAAGAAGATTACCAAAATATCACATGTAAGAAAATTTAAAAAATCTACTTTTATGAAAGCGTCTTTTTACTTTACCTTTGTAAAGTCTTTAAATCCTTATTGCTTTCAGACTGGTCTAATATGCAAAAAAAGACAAAAAAAAAAAAACCAAACAAAACAAACAACCAACAAAACAAAACAAAATCAACAAAAAACAAAAAAAAAACATCGCTATACTATATTATTAATAACTCCATGTTTAACAAGTTTATTCTTATATTTGAGAAATCGCACATCTTTTATAATGAATATTACATGACAGGAGTGGGTATTTTGGATTAAGAAAGAAAGAAAAAAGCATTTTTCTAATTTACCATTCCCTCTTGTATTTCTCTCTCTCTCTCTCTCTCTATATATATATATATATATCTCATGTAGTCCCCGGTCGATTTCGATGGTGATGGTCTTGGAGGAACCAGCAACCCTTTTTTGATGAACTGATAACAGAAGAATAGGGCACCTGTGTGACACAGATAATCCCGAAGGACTTTTTACTTCTCCTCGACTGCTTGCCATATATATATATATATATATATATATATAACTGTGTGAGTGAGTGTCGACGTTTATATGAGCATGTGTGTGCATGTGTGCACGTTTGCGTATGTATGCGAGTGTGTGTATATAATCTGATTGCGCATGCAAATGCAAACATAATATCATTATCGATTATATATCATTTTCTGAAATTTAAAGTCGAAAATATACAACTCTGGATATATCAAATTTATTGAAATCCTCGATTCATATTTAGTTAGTTATTGGGTTTGCTGGCTGAAATTCTTCAGCATATGTCACAGTTCAAATATAAGCAATGATGATTTTATTGACAGTACTCCTTAATCGGAAAATTAATGAAACATCTTTCATACTCAGAGTGTCAAATTAGGTTTAGTAAATCTGTCAATCAGAATATATTTCTTCGTTCTTCTTTTTCTAGTTCACTTTCCGTGTATAGATCATCATCATCATCATCATGATGTACCATCAGCACGGATATCCCTGACCCTTTCTCGCCATTTTTCCCTATTGTTCATCGCTTCTGGCAGGTTTTCAGGGCTACATCCCGTATCCTCACATAGCTGCTGTACGTATGTTCGAGTTGGTCCTGCTTTTGCTCGGCCATATGTGGGGTCCGTAGGAGTACATCACTTATGAACTCGTCCCTGCTCCTCCAGCAGTGTCCCGCATGTCTGGTTCGTCTAACTTTGATAGTTTTCGTGATGGGAGGTAAGTGGCCGTATAGTTGGTGCCTTGTAGGGTGTTGACTGCAGGACTGGTTCAATATTGCTCGCAGCATTCTTGTGTAATCGCCGTCTAGCTTTTTCTCCAGCCGTTTTGTTAGCGTCCAAGTAGTGCATCCATATAGCAGTATCAACACGACCGTTGCTTGGAAGAAACTGCGTTTCATTTTATCAGTCAGATCTGACTTCCATATGATCGATAGCTTATCGATAGCTGTCCATGCCTTCGCTAGCCACGTGTCGATGTCTTTTTCGGTTGATGAAACACTACTTCCTAGGTAGGTGAACTTGTCTACTAGTTTCAGAGAGCTTCCGTCTAGTGTGGAAATGTCGCCTGTTTGATTAAAGCACATGCAGTAGTGTTTCAGTTTGGTTGGTGTATTTGTCAGTATCGCCATGTCATCGGCGTAGTCGGCGTCGGTAATTGTTTTTGCGGGGTACCTTCTGCTTCTTTTCTTTGTCAGCTCGAATCCGTTTTCTCTGATTTTATCAGTCGATGTTCTTAGCACGTAGTCTACATAGATGATAAAGAGGTATGGGGCTAGCGTGACCCCTTGCAGTACTCCTGCTACAATGTCGAAGTATTCCGTGTCTCCATCCAGTGAACGTACTTTCACTTTGGTGTTTCTATAGAGAATCATTATTGCTGCTACGGTCTTTTTTGGTACGCCGTATGCTAGTAGGATTTGTTCCATCTTCCCTCTGTGAATGGAATCAAAGGCCTTGGTAAAGTCAACAAACAGTAATGTCGACTGTAGTTTTTTTTTGTCCGTACGCCTTCAAGGATTCTCGGGATAGTCAATATTTGTGAGGTCGTGGAAGTATTATGAGAGGATATAAGTGGATATATTATAAGAGTGTTGGTTGTCACTAAATCACTTGTGGGTATGTGTCGAACCAAGTGCAATATAATATAGAGAGTGCTCAATATCTAGGATAGAGCTATATGATAATAATAATAATAATAATAATAATATATATATATATATACATAATCCATGGAAAATATTCTGCAACCCTGGGTTTCATGGAGTTTTTTGGCAAATCAACAATCATCAGGCAGTTAAGAAGAATTTTCTTCACTGGCAGATGATTGTTGTTTTGCAAAAAAACTATATAATTTAAATTCATTTATATATATATATATATATATATATATATATATATATATATATATATATATATCAAAAAGATCTGAAGAAGTCCTGTTAATTTTTTTTCGTGTTTTTGGAAATTTCAAAAATGCGTAAATGGAAATAAATTTATAATCCTATGTGACCGGTTTCGTTGTTTTTCTTAAAGTATATATATATATATATATTTCCATTAGATCCCCCAAAAGAACGCGCGCACACACACACACACACACACACATACACACACATACGTATGTGGATATATGATCTGTATATGAGCATATGGGTGCGTTTGCTCACATTTCTGTTTGCGTATCTATCGATCTCAAACTTTTCTGTCCCAGTCGGATGGAGCTGTAGATTAAACCGATTGCGTCTCTCCAGAGGGGTAAGATTCGCCTAGCGAGAGTCCTGGATATATCACTATACAATCTGATGATGAGTCTGCAGAAATGCTGAAGTTTTGGGGGATGTTGAGTACCCCTTCATTGTCGTCGCTCTCAGGGTCACTCTGGCCTGGAGTGGTAGCACTTGATAGGGTCTAATCTATGGGTCAAATAGAAATGTTTGACGTATAAACTGTACTATGACATTTAAACTGACTGCAAACAAATGACAAGCAAAACTGAATTGCTTGAAATAGAACTGTTTGATTATTTATCTGTGTGAAAACAAATGATTGTTATTTAATTGAATTGTTAGTGATACATAGCAATACTTGGAGCCATTTAACCTTGTTGACATGCTAAACTGAATTGTTTGAAATTGAACTGACTGATCATTTAACTGTGTGTAAACAAATGACTGATGTTTAATCGAATTGTTAGGGATACATAGCAATACTTGCAAACAGTAAATTGTGTGCAAACAAATGCTTAATGATTAATAGAAGTATTCATCTTGGATTGAAATAAGAGAAACCATTTAGCAGTGAAAAAAATCAGCTCAGGCTCATTTAGAAAATGTTATCAACAAAATCTGTTTAGAAATCACACACACACACACACACACACACACACACATATATATATATATATATATATATATATATATATATATATATGTGTGTGTGTGTGTGTGTGTGTGTGTGTAAAGAAGATTTAAGATAAAACAAATCTACACTGGTTGATATTCCATAAAACAAAATCAAAACCAAACCAAAATCAATCCTTATCTATGTATGCATGTGTCAGTCTGTCCCAGTCTATTCATATCTATCTATCTATCTATCTATCTATCTATCTATTTAAAATATGTGCATATGCGTGTGTATGTAAGTGCAAATGCTGACCTGATCATATGTATATCCGTTAAATATGTTGTAATACAACAAATAAAAAATTAACTAAACAAACCTATATATGTTCCATATTTAAATACACACAAATATACATCAACTTAACGCAGCACCCTAGACACGTAGATTCTTTTTACAGACAATCCAACATACCTCACACAGTCACCCCTACCTCGCTGTATTTCGACTGAGAAACTTTGTTCTCCCATCCGACATCCCGTTTTATTCATTTTTACAAGATGGTTTTCACCAAAGATGCCAGCCGACATTTTCGTTTTGCCGACGTTAAACGACACAATTTCTCTTACTGTGACCTTGAACACATCCAGCCTCCACCTTCTTCTATCACTCAGTTTCTCTCATTTCTCACGTTCTCTCTCTCTCTCTTTATCTCTCTCTCTCTCTCTCTTTATCTCTCTCTCTCTCTCTCTTTTATCTTGTTGTTCTTAACACACCATGTCGATCTCTCTCTTTCCTTATATTCACTAAAGAAAGAATAGAAGTTGAAGAAAAATTACGGACTGATAACATCTCATCATGCTGCTTCTTCTCTTTATTTGAACTCAGAAATGCTTCCCCAGTCCTTTCTTTTATAAGCCCCGAGGGGCGACACACAAGAAGAACTCTCTACTTTCTCTGTTTGAATCGACCCACACCATTGTCATTAGCGCGACTGACGGTGGCTTCTGATTGGCTAACGCGTAGGGCAATGACATCGTCCGAACTCCATCATCCTGCCTGACTGCAGGGACAGCCCAAATGAGCTGATCGGACCGACGCCGGAAATGCTGGTCCCATTCCTCCTATCGAATAACAATGCCTCACTCAAAGACACTGCTGAATTAACTCCCCCTTTTTGCCCTCATGACGTTTTGATGGCTGTTGTGCACACTGCATTCACTCCCGCCGCCAACTGTGCCATCAACGTCAGATTAATCCTGAGATGGCAGAATTGAGGCGGTAATGTCTGCATTTCTCTCCGTGTAGCAAAGTTGCGCTGAAGCCCTGATCCTGGCTGTAAACGGTTACATCTTCCTGAATCACAAAACCAGGGAAGAGACTCAGGAGGAATTGAATAATATAAAACAGCGTCTTTACAAACGCTTTTTGTTATTCGGGGAACTGAATTAAAAAATGGAGGAAGAAGAGAAATTAAAGTGCAAAAATGATAAATAAGACAAAAAGCAAAACAAAAATAAACAACACCCTCCCCTATAAAAAAGAAAAAAGATAAAAAGAACTAAATTAAACAAAACGAACAACATTGGATTTAGAATATTCTATTTGTTTGTTTTTAGAATACTTTTCTAAAAGTTTTATATGAAGTATGTTCACTATTAATATTATTAACTTTTATTCTGGTTTCGATTTCAAATAACGGAATTTTTTTTGTGTATGAATCTACGCATCTCCATATCCAGTGATTCTTGACGGTGACATACTTCATGTTATCAAGTTGAAAATACTGACGTATCAGGCAACTGAAATCCTTTCTAGTCGCTCGAATAATAAATAAATAAATAAATAAATACGCAATTAGAAGTACAAGGAAATTGCAAAAGAAACATAGAACATGAAGTGACCCAAGAAAATTAGAAGACTGAAGAATATAGCGATTGACGGGAAAGGTAAAAAAAGAAAAAGACAGGGGAATATCGTCATAGAGATATATATTAGGTAGTGTAGCCTACCCAGTTATTACTGGTGAAAATATTACTAATATATTTGAATTTCGTGAAAACTAACATATTTTCATATATATTTTTTAGGTATAGATATGAAGCTTTTAAAAATAACAACAGTGTTTTTTTAATACTTTGCAGAGAAAGCAAGATTCGTCATTAGAGAGAGAGAGAGAGAGAGAGAGAGAGAGAGAGAGAGAGAGAGAGAGAGAGAGTATCACTCATAGATAAGCACACCTGAACCATTTATTTTAAATGAATATTTAATTTTCTTCTAAACAAAAGATACCAGAATTGTATTATTTCTGGTGGAACTTATGATATCCAAACAAACATTATTAGGTATTATCTATAACCAAACTCTACTGCACTGAAACTAAATATGCAGCAGTCTAAAAATAAGTACACGTCTTGTCTATATTTATGCAATTTGAATTTTGGGTACAGAAAATTTAGTAAATTTATTTTTGGTTAAAGACATCAATCCAACCGATGAATCAAAAGAAGAAAATCATTGATAATGATTGTGTAGTGATTGTCTATGTATGTATGTATGTACATTCACTCTCACATTTTTTTCTTTTTTCCTTCTTCCATATATGAAATATAGTCTTCCATTTTACTGTATCATTCATTTGTCAGTGGGTTGATATTATGACAGAAATTTGTTTCGTGTCTTCATTTAGAGACCATCTTAAATGTCTTATTAAAAAATCTACTCTTATTTAGAAACACTATAATACTCAACTTCTCTTCTAAACACAACCTGCAATTTCTCGATATAATATTATTTGTTTTTATAAGATTTTACTCATTTTGCTGAAAAAAATGATGATTTACTCATTTAAAACTTCATGATAAACAATATTTTTGTGTAAGTTATGATTTGACTTTTTGATTGCTGGACTGCATAATTTTCTCTTCAATATAAAATATATATTTAAATAATTTGAAGAATTCAAACAAAGAAATTCTTTAAGACATATTAATAAGTGGTAAAATATTTAAAGACTGTGAGTGCATTTACAATATCTTTATCTGGTCGGAGAAAATTTAGGTAGGTATGCTTAGTTTTTAAATATAGATCAATTTCATGGAAATAAGAAATAAATTAATTGTTGGTGTGGGTTCAAATCACACCGACAGCGTATCCTTTATTATTTCCGATTTGTACAGCCTATTATTATCGTAGATTGACCGTCCGAGTGCATTGCAATAAAAGTCAGCAAAAAGTTACGATGAAAGAAAATAATAATCGTAATTAATAATTGACGATGCTTTTTCAAGAATTGCAACAAAAGAAAAAGAATAAAGGTGGAATCTACTGTTTATATGTTTATTGTACAAACCAAAAAGAGGAAACGCGTAACATTTTTCAAAGTCCATTAAAAAACAAAATAACATTTATATTTTTCTTTGCTATTCTGGGATTTATGACAACCCTATATCGACATTAGAATTTTAAAGAAAACCACTTTTAGTACATAACACTTTTAAGTTTTCGTCTTCAGAAAAATATTTTCAATGTCAATTTTTGCTCGTAAAACTTTTGTTTAACGTACTCTATTTACTAAAAACATTTATTCATATTAATTTTCACATGTTTTTGTTTTTCAAGTTTTTGTCTTTTAAGATTTTTATATTCAGTTGAAGTAGCTTCCTCTTCATGAAATAGAAAAATTAAAATGGAGGTGAACATAGAAATATACATAAAAGAAATACTAGCGAGTGGTGGTGGTGAAGAAGAAAGGTACGATGGATAGACTAAAATTAAGAAAACAAAGAACTGAAAAGATGGCGGTTATGTAGGCGAATGTGAGTACGACCACTAGTATATGTGTGTGTCAGGGGGTGCCATAGATATAGGCAAGAGTGGTAAAATAAAGGGACGTAAATGAATCGCTGAAAGATTTTAACTTGTTCGCTTCTTGTCTTTAGAAACCTTACGTAGCATTTGTAAGTATTCTTTTTCGATTTTGTTGAATAATAAAAGCCACGGCCCCTTTCACTGAAAAGTGCTGTTTTGTTTAGATTTCCACGTTGCATATATTTGCAAAAAAATGAATATCCATTAGTCAATGAAAATTCCAAACAAACTTTCGATGTAGAAGTTTTATGATTTTGAGCGTGTAAACCGTATGTGATTTGTCTAGAAAGTAAAAATATAGACCGTTTTATTTTTCACGTGAGCAACTTCTGTTAAAAATCAGCTGACTAATGTCGACCTCATGCTCGTGTGGATTCGATAAATGTTTGCCTCATAGATTTCATTTTTCAGTGGAGTAATTTTTGTTGATTACAAGTAATTTTATTTAAGCATGTTGCAAAAATAAAACACAGAATCAAGTACTGAATCAAACTTAAATACGGGAAAAATATTTTACAAGTTAACACAGGCTTATGAAGTTAAAATACTATCCTGGACGCACTGATTTAGGTGACGTAATGCATTTTGGGGTCACTGACACATTCTGGAAGATGAATTCCATTCTAGTCGACCTGACACTTTACGAAATAATGAAAATGTGTCAAAAATGAATAGAAATCTATTCGGTGTTTGCCTACCAGAAAAATTAATAACTATCAGTCTTGTTTCTTTCTAGAACAGGGAGAATATTATTGCAGTAAATCAAAACCCTGTTTCATGGTTGGGATCTAAAAACAGTTGATAAAATGCAACAGTTTATAACTTCAAACGTTGTTTCCACGAAGATGAAAGTTTCATGCGTGCTATTCGGCTTTCTGCTATGTAATTGTAATAAAACTTTGTTCACAGTCAGTCTCATTGCTTAGCAAGCCTTTCAGTTCAATTAATATATCTTCTAGATGCATTTGAATTGATCAACATGGATTTTTTTCTGACTGTGTTCTTCGAGGATTTCGGATGTTTCAACATTACATTCCCTCATTCAGCTGATTCGGTCATCGTTCATAAAGTGATAGCCCGCATCCTAGTCGCAAAGAACCACTATTCTCCCACTGACATAGTATTTTGCAATTTAGTTGTCTTCTAGAAGCAGTTAAAAAATTTTCACGCTTTTTTAATTCATTTTTTTTAATTTTCAGATGAATCACTGCTAGTAATTATTTTACTTGTTGTGAGTTTTTTTTTCCTGTCAGCTCTAACGTGGTTTTTCATTCGAGTTCATCTCAGTTTTCCAGAATTCTTCAAAGAATCCGAACCGATTTTACTAGTATTGTAGTTTGGTGTTGTTCCTTTAATCTTCATCTATTCTCTTTTCTGATTTCTTGGCGACTATTCCAAAGGCTCCAACTGCAATTGGTATCACTGCCAACTTCATATTCCACAACTTTTTCAGTTCTCTGGCAAGGTCAAAGTATATGTCTTGCTTTTAGTCTTCCTTCAATTTCATTCTATTATGTGCTGATTTGACTGAATCCATCAGATCTTTTTTGACATATTAATCATCATTATTAGGTATGGTTTTCTGGCCTGAATTGGGTGATTTGTTTATTGCTAAAAGTTCAAGAGAATTTTATGCATTTCATTTTAAAGGACAGATTCTGGTTTGTGCGAATACCCTTTGTCTGCATGGGGGAAATTTCAGTTGCTTGCATAGTTCTCAGTGGATCACCTTTCCTACTCATTCGTGCCTGTTTTTGTATTCCTTTGGTTTGCTGCATTCCCTTATTGTTTCATCTCTATCACCATATAAACTGCACTTGTTGTTTTCCTGCATTAACATAATTTCTTCTTCTTCTTCTTCTTCTTCTTCTTCTTCTTCTTCTTCTTCTTCTTCTTCTTCTTCTTCTTCTTCTTTATTAGTAGTAGTTGCAGTATTAGTTGTAGTAGGAGTAGTTGCTTTATAATTTTGACTGGTTTTACCTTTCAACTTTCACTGAGCGAGTGACGACAGAAAAGAAAAATTGAAAGATGAAAGAAATGTTTAATTTTTACATGTGTGTTTGTTTGAATCATTCAAAGTATGATGGTTTATACATTAGTTGAGAATTTTTAATGGCTGACAAAGATTGGAGATGGAATATTACAGGGAAACTGTAAAGAATTATAAGAATTAGTATTACAAAATGTTTATAAAATGGCCGTCATTTAAAATGAGTAGAATCACTTTTATTAGATAATATTATTATTCGAATTTAAAGGACATTTGATTTGTTCTTGTCGTTTATTTACTACGGGTTACTGTTTGTTTACAGAGCGTTGCAGACTGAACATGTCTTCAGGTTTTCTTCTGATATCCTGGATATGATTGAAAGAAAAAATAATTCGGATAAATATTCAATTCTATATTTTTCCAGACTTCGAGATGTATTATTTGTCAAAATTTAAAGAAAAAAACTAATTTTTAAGTTTTTGATTTTTTTTTTTTTTTGAGAATGGGTGAATTTTAAAACGACATGGATTCTCTCTTAGAGGCTCAGCGCATGATGAGTATGTGTACAATGGTGTTGTTTGTACGATGACTATATCACAATTGGATGTTGCTGTCTACTACAGAATGAATGAGGACATTTTTGACTTTAGGCACCAACCAATGTTATGATCAAAATTTTTTGTTTTGGATATCCCATTATATACAGTCATCAAGATGCTGTAAAATATACTGACTGAATCTCTGCTGACGGGTCAGACCCTCCTTTTTGCCAACGTTTGTCCTATATACGACACTGAACCCTCTGATAACGAGGCTCCAGTTATGGAGTTTTGGGGAATGTGATATACCCCTTCATTGCCATTACTTCAAGGTCCCCTCTACCCTGGAGTGAAAAATCTGTTTGGGTCTCATCCATGGGTCAAATAAAACTCGTGTCCTAGATATGACGCACTTAGAACTATTTGATGGTGAGGCTCAAGTCCTGGAATTCAGGGGAGTGTGGAGTATCCCATCACAGCCATTAATCCTAGGTCCACTTTAACCCGGAATGGAAGTACGTGTTAGTGTCAAATAGAACTGATCATTTAACTGTGTGCAAACAAATGGCTAATGTTAAATTGAATTGTTAGAGTGATTTAGGGATACTTGAAACCATTTAACTGAGTGCGAATATATCATTGATATTGAATAGAATTATTAGTGTTAAATACCAATACCTGAAACCATTTAACTGTGTGCAAATAGAATGATTAGTATTACGTAGGAATACTTGAAAGCATCAAATTGAGTACAAACAAATAACTAATGCTAATTTGAATTTTTACTGTTATATCGCGTTGGTTCAAACAATTAAACTGTGTGCAAATAAAATTATTGGGTTTAGGTAGCAATACTTGGAGCCATTAAATGTGTGAAAACAAATGATTAATACTAGATTACCTGTCTCATTGGTCTTGTGGGTAGAGTGTTTGCCAATGGCCCGGAAGACCTGGGTTCTATCGAGTCATACCAAAGACTTTAAAAATGGTACTTAATACCTCTTTGCTTAACACAGCATTATAAGGTACGTATCAAGGGTAAAGAGGAGCAGTCCCGGGGAAGGAGTAGCGCCCTTCCCTACACCTTAGTGTTGTAGCTATTGAAAAGGGAGCCTTCGGGTCACCCTCGACTATAGTCGCCAATTTTCCTTTACTTAGATATTATTACTCGTGTTAGCTGGGAAAATTTGAAAACATTTAACTGCATGTAAAAATTGAATTATTGTTATTATATAGCAAAATACTTAGAACCTTTTAACTGTAAGAAAATGAATGAATGAATAGTGAATAATAGAATTATTAGTGTTAAATAGCAATTCTTGAAATCAGTTATTTGTGTGCAAATAAAACTATCAGTATGAGCAATACGTGAAAGTATGAACAAATGATTAATCTTAAATAGATTTATTAGCGCAAGATTGGAATAGTTAAAACCATTTGCGTGCTAACAAATTAGCGCTAACTATTTTAAAAGTAGAGTAACCGAAAAAGTTGCCACTTGCAAATCATATTTATTTTTATAAGCATTTAACTGTGTGCATACAAATGAACTCTGGTTCGTTTAAAAATGTTATTCATTTACAAATCAAACACACACACACACACACACACACACATATATATATATATATATATATATATATATATATATATATATATATATATATATATATATATATATAAAACAGGAATTGGCATTAAATAACCTACAATGGTTGATGTGCTATAAAACCCAACCAATCAAGCAACCTGTATGAAAATTTTCTTCGAATCACAATCTACAAGATATTTCCCTCCATATTTCCCTCCATATTGCAGGTATGTGTTTTAATTCTCTGTAGGTTTAAAATTGTTATTTAGCTTTAAATCTCAATATTACCTTCATTATGTTCTGCCACAGGAGCATAGATCACTTGTTTGTTTCTACTGGGGTGGCCTTACGGCCCAATATATATATATATATATATATATATATATATATATATATATATATATATATATGCATTTATGTATATTAAAATGAATCAGTCTACAAAGAGATTTATATTTTTCCAAATGATTTATTTTTGCTCTTACATATGCTTCTGTCTTCTTGCTTTATACCACACACACACACACACACACACACACACACACACACACACACACACACACACACACACACAGTGACCCAAAGAAAACTATTTATGAACTCTATGGCATATCGTCTATATACTCACAGGGACAAAAAACGAATACACGGGCGTGCGCACGCACTCTTTCTCTCTCCTTCCCCCCCCCTCTCTCTCTCACACACACACACACTCATAGAAAAAAAAGCAGTTAAAATTCAAAACTCCAGAACATTAAATAGAAGTAACCTATACACATAAACAAAAAAACCTCTACAACATACACACATAAACATATAATGACCCAACACAAATACTTATACAAACAGACACACGCGCATACAGTGACCCAGAGTAAAGCAACCAATAAACTTTATACATATTTGCCAACCCCTGTGCGTGGGCAGGATATGACACAATGTCAAATTTTAAGCGAAGTTTAGCAGGTTTTAATTCAGAGTTTTCCTTTTCCTAGTCTAGTTGCCTCATCAAGGCTGAAGAACCTAGTCTGCCCTACTATTTACCCATAGCTGGAGGGAGAATAATTGGATTTATACCTTTCCCAAGGGTATTAGTGCTATGGGAAATGCAATCAGTCTCGTCCAAGATTTGAACTACGACGATAACCATTAAACCACGGCACCTCCAATAAACTTTATGGCATATCAAACGTCAAAAACTAATTAGAATGAAAAGAAGCATACCCCCAAAATCACAAGGAACACTCTTTTGGAAAAGGAAAAAAAAAAAGAAAAAAAGAGATAGAGAGAACCAACACATGAAGAATGGCCAGCAGTCCCATCGGAACTGTCTTTTTGCCACTATATAAACCAAAAACTACGCTGCCAAAATCATTAAATACTCTCTGAAGAAACCAAGAACCTATGCATATATATATATATATATATATATATATATATATATATATATATATATATATCAGCTCTCTTCGAAACTATTTTTTAAAAACTTTCAAAAATAACTTTTCTTCACAAAAATTTTTCTTCACAAAAACTTTTCTTTACAAAAAGTTTTCTCGTGACGATGAATTAACAGAGAAAATACTGTAGAACAATTAAAAAATAAATAAGAAATATTCCTCTTTGGGTTATCAGTTTTGATAACATCTATCTCTCGATCTATCTCATCGCCTCATAGGAAAAAATGTATATATTAATATGCCCAATTTAACACGAATAAGGGTATTTTTTTTAGTTATGTTATTATTCCCGGTTAGGTATAATGGGACCACTCAAAATCATAAAAAAAATCTCGGATTTTTTCCACCCCAGTTCCTTCTTCCTGTTGCCCGTATTTACTAGTCCGAAAATCTCTTCTTACTGTAAACAATCCGACTTGGATAAAACTCCATATTTTAATGGTTTCTTTCAGCCCATTTGCCGGGCTTCTTTACACACAAGCAAATCAATGTACCACATTCTGTCCGCTTCTCCATCCCTCGGCCATTGAAACAACATGGCGCCCAAGTGTGAACGACGTCCATGTTTTCTATTTAATGCATTTGTTTTCCGACTTTTACTGCTGTTGTTTGGCCATATTACCATTATCGTATGATTGCACAATGTATTTATTTCTTCTATTTTCAGTTGACACTTTTTCATGTGTAATTGGACCTTTTCGGTGTTCTCATGAACTGCGAACCGTTACTTGACGGCCTAACAGACTCTCCAGACACGCCAAATTAGCTCAATCTTTTATTTCCATCCCCCCTCGAGCTGTCCTTGTGCGGCTTTTTACCAAATATATCATTGATGACACACATGTGCACGTCTTATTCTGTAATTTCTAACGCGATAACTATCCCTTGCACTGCTATCATCTTCGACTCCAACCTTACAGTCACCGTCGTCACTCATTACAGCTCCTTCTATCGGCAGCCAGCACCTCCTCCTACATCACCGTCTTTCCCATCAGTCTAGCTACAATACATCTCCCCCTGACCAGCTAACACCCATCACCGTCGCCCTTCGTGGCGGTATCAATAACACCAACATCTAAAACCTTATCCGGTGATTAACGCTTTCATCACGAAAGACAAAACATAATTTTTTTCTTTTGATTTCAAGTGATTTTTCTACAATGAATGGGGGCAATTTTAGCCAATCAAAACAAAGGTCATCGCTCATCACGTGATCAAAATGCGTACAATGGTTGTGTTTATACGAGGACTATATAATATTTGGATGTTGTTCTCCACTCATTATCACGTTTTATTCTCTTTCTTTTTTAATTACTTAATTTTCAAAAGATTACACAGGCCTTTTTTTTTCATGTCACACGCAGAGGAAAACGTCTACGAAAAGTGACACAATAATTCAAAATTAGATTTATATCTTACAGACACTTTTACCTGTATACGCAGACATCCTAAGATGCACACAGACACTCACACGTAGACATTCTGAGACAGACAGACACACACACACACACACACGCGTGCGCTCGCACAAGCACACACGTAGACATTCTTTCTCTCTCTCTCTCTCTCTCTCTCTCTCTCTCTCTCTCTCTCTCTCTCTCTTTCACACACACACACGCGCGCGTGAGAGCGCGCAGACGGTCTCTCTAATCTCTCCCTTCCTAGTATTTTTTCAAATTTATCTTTTTTACCAAACGAATATTTCCTTTACAGATATATTTACTTCGACTTCGTTCTCTCTCATTTTTGTGTTTTTTCTTCCATTTTCACACATACATAAAAGTCTTTCTCTCTCTCTCTTTCCTTCTTTCTCTCTCTCTCTCTCTCTCTCTCTCTCTCTCTTTCTCTGCATTTTCTATTGCTTTTATATTTACATTCACTGTTTCTTTTTCTTACTCTTTCTTTCTAGTCAGACATACAATCTTTTTCTATCTCTGTTTCCCTTCCCCCTCTCTTTCTCACTTACACAGACATGCGCACCTGCTCATGTAACGAGACTATTGATCCCTCCTTTCTATATATTTCTATTGTATTTATGCTTAGTTTCTTTCAGCTTATGTTTTATTTCACATTCCTGCACATATTCTTTCTTCCTTTTGTTCACACACACATACACACACATACACACACACACAAACGCGTACACACACACACACACATGTACATATACATATACACGTATGTTGTTTCACTTTTCTCCTATTCTTTATTATCTCAATGTAGTTGTTGAACGCCTCATTGTGATGTAATGGTTAATTAACCAGGCTACCAGACTATTCAAAGTGACTTTGAATCTCACTGGGAACCACACATTTCTTGTCTTGAGCAGTTATTAGTCTGCTTAGCTTTATTGTAGCGAGAAGATTAATAACTAAGTTATACGCATAATTAATTTCTGAATCATTCTATCATGATCGCTGTCAAGAGTTTTTTTTTCACATTTCTCATATAATTTTCTCCTTTTACATCCACACGCGCAGAAATTCTCAATTCTCTCTTTTTGTTCATAATGGATTTTTATATAGAGACACGTTTCTTACTTTTTCTTTCTCGATCTTTTCTCTTTTGTAAGTGCAACTGGAAAAAAATGCAATGAACCATTGAAAAATTAGTTATAACTACAATAAAATATTTACCAATGAATCAACGATAACCCAAGAGATAACTGAGAGATAATCCAAAAGGATTTGAAGAAATATATAAACAAACAAAAAAGAAAAAGAAAAAGAAAACACACCCTTAGATTTCTGTGTCCTGGGTTTAATCCAGGTGCTTTGGAGAGTGAGAGCCTTTCACTCCGTTGCCATTACTCCAAGATCCATTCTAATCCAAGGTGGTACTAACTTTTAGGTTCCCATCTATGTGTCAAATATATGTTTCTAAGCTGTTTGTATTAGATAGGAATACGTGAAACCGTCGAAATGTGTGCAACTTATCTGAATTACTTGAAACTGTTATTGTCTACAATTGATTCTTATTATCAATGTCCGTCCATCGATTTAATTATGACTATTAAAAAAGCTGAAGCTTAGTAAATCAACAACAAAGTTGATTTGTTTGTAATAGTGAAGGATTTGCGTAGAATCAGCCACAGTTTTTGGATGAGACGATAGCAGAATAATGGTGCACCAGTGAGTCACAGATTCTGCGAACAACACTCCTCCGGTTTTTAATTCCATTTCTCTTTCTCTTAAGTTGGTTGCCTTACCTTGGCTAAAGAACCCAGTTTGACCAACAATTTTACCCATGTTTCGGGAGAGAAGAGAAGAGTTCATGCTTTCCCCAAAAGATTTTCTATGAAAGAAAATGCAAACAGCTTTGGTCGTCGATAACCGTTACGCTATTTGTAGTAGTAAATTGAAATCGTATAATTGTAAGAAAAATACTGATTTCCTCATTAAATCGTCTAACAAGAGTCGTAAAACCAACTAACTAATCACCTAACCAACCAATATATACATTTGTTGATGCAAAACAGACAGACGGATAAAGTGTACATTCTTTGCTTTGCTGATATATGCTCATAACAGCACAAGATTTTGATGTCACACTGATAACTTGTATACACTCCCTTATTCATAACACACACACACACACACACACACACACACACACACACACACACACACCGAGAATCTACTCATAAATCCGACCACTCTCCCATACATAACTCCATATGCAATAAATTGACTCTCTTGTATAAATGCATTAACATATGAAAGTCCGTACTGACTCACGCATGCGTAAGCGGACATTTTTTTTTTTTGTTTAACGTTTCAATATGCTGACTGCGTTTCAAGGGAAGCCTTTTGACATCAATCCAGTCGCAGCGAACGCAAAATGAAACCTTACGGATGTCCAGGATGAAAATTGCCCACTTTTATGTTCTATACTCACCACTGTGAGGCAAAGAGGGATGAAAGAAACACCTTTATTGTTCTGTTGTCTGATTAGCTTCAATCTAACATATTAGGCCGTCTACAAACGTAAACTAATCAGGCGTTGGAGATTTAAAAAAAAAGGAAGTGAAGAAAATTAAAAAAAAAAAAAAAATACAGGCGAAGCAAATATGAACTCTGTCGACCTGATGCCTATTTATATCCGTCCATCAACACAGTTCTGAATCAATTTGTTGATGACTAAACGTATTTAATCAGTTGTAAGAAGATATTTATTATTGTTTGAAAAGATAAAAAGTAAAGAAAACTGGTTCACTTATATTCTGTTAAAATTAATTCTATTAAGATATTTGAAGATTCATCTAAATTAGATTATAAGGATGTGACTTATTGATTTCTGCTGATGCAAGAGAAAACTAATACGAAAATCTACATATTCGTATTTTAGAAATCTGATTCTCCCTATAACGACAAATGCTCAAATCGAGGGGCTAAGAATACGCTGACAATATCCATTGAAGATGAGTAAGACCCTTCCCCGCCAAAAAATATGGTGTTCTGTGTATGACACTAAACTGCATTTGATGGTGAGGCTCTTGTTCTGGAGATATTTGGAGCGTGGAGTACTTCTTCATTGTTATAACTCCCAGGTCCACCCTGAGTGGTAATACATAATAGTTTCTCCTACATGGGTAAAATAGAGTGGTTTAAAATTATTTGTATCCGATAGGAATACTTGATGCCATCAAACTGTGAATTATTCTTATTAAGAATTGTAACTTGAAGCTCTGATTTTTTACAAATGATTATTATTAATTACTCGAAACCTTTCAACTTTGCACAAATAGAAGTAATCATTTGAAGTAATTTTAATTATTGGTATTAGTCCGAAATACTTCATAACATTGGAGTGTAGATTATTTGTATTAGGAACACTGGATATTATATAACCGTGTGTCAAATAACCTCTTAGCAATTGAACAAAAATGAAAATATAAATATACAACAAACATCATTTCCTTCTCTCTTTTTTATTCATAATTAGGTGATATGATCTCGAGTCCTGAACTTCCCCCACACTATTATGATCTCGAGTCCTGAACTTCCCCCACACTATTATGATCTCGAGTCCTGAACTTCCCCCACACTATTATGATCTCGAGTCCTGAACTTCCCCCACACTATTATGATCTCGAGTCCTGAACTTCCCCCACACTATTATGATCTCGAGTCCTGAACTTCCCCCACACTATTATGATCTCGAGTCCTGAACTTCCCCCACACTATTATAATCTCGAGTCCTGAACTTCCCCCACACTATTATACATATTTACCAACCCTTCTGCTCGGGCAGGATGGGGCACAAGGTTAATTTTTATGTCGAGTTTAACAGGTTTGAATTCTTTGTTTTCCTTTTCGTAGACTTGTTGCCTAATCAAAGCTAAAGAACGAATTCTTCCCTACTATTTACTTATAGCTGGAGGGAGATTAATTGGAATCATTGCATTCCCAAGAGTTTTTGTGCTATGTGAAATATAATCAACCTCGTTTAGGATTTGAACTCGTGTCGCCGTGTCTATTGCACTATGGCTACCTTCATATACCATTATACTAACATCACGAGCGGGAGAAATGTCGATGCATTCATGAATAAAACCATTATTCCACACAGGAAAATAATTATCATATAGATTGTATGTTGGTGTGTGTATGTGCTCTTTGGAAAAAATGTCATATGCCCAGCAGTATTGACAGTTTATGACCTATTTATCTTTATAGATTGATTAATTGATTTTTACGGCATATCGACCCGTCTAGGGTTATTTTATGCTTAGAGGTTAGGGAATTACTTTCATTGTACATTTATATTTATATTTTTGTCTAGTTATTTCTTTAGAGTTTTTTGCTGACTTTTCTATGATATCAATTATTCTTGGATAATACGGGGAACTACCCGTAGTGTAGTGGCTAACGTGATATGGCAGTAAGCGAGTTCGAACTCTACTCGCGCTTAAATGTTCAGTTTCTGATTAATTCCTTTGGGAAAAGTATGAACCTTAAATATATCTTAATATGTAGATACCATAACTTTGGGTAAGGTATATTTAATACATATCCCACCATATATAGGTTAAATGATATCAGTCCTGTTCTTTTACATAGTTGGCTTTGGGATTAAATAACCTACGAAAGTTGATATGTCATTAAACAAATAACCCAAACCAAATCAACCAATATAATACAAATAATTTTTACACAGTTGTATCATTTGAAGTATTTTTATCCAACACAAAAAACTTATCCGCATTTATTTGGTTTCAAGAAACTACTTCTTTTTTTATGATAATCATTTGTTTGCATACAGTAATAAGGTTTAAGAAAGTAATAACAATAATTCTAAGAAAACAATTATAGTTTCAAATAAATATTTCTATTCCAAAAAAATTAAGATAAATGGTATTCCTATCAAATATTGATTATTTTCACGCAGATCTACTTGACTCTTAAATGGGATCCGAATCAGAGTGGATCAGCGTTTAATTGCAATGTGTATGTACTCCACACTTCTCAGAGCTTCAATTATAGAGCCCCATTATTAGATGCAGTTTAGTGACATAAACAGGGAAACCTTTTTTTTTTTTAGGGGGAAAGTCTGCAGAAGATACAATCGGCATTTTCAAATTCCACTGATTGGCTTTTCTGACTTATGATTTATACATAATTTTGTCGTTTAGAATAACGATTTAAAAATAATATTTTTTTTACAAACAGTTATATGGTTTCAGGTATTCTTATCCACTACTTATAATCTTCAAAAATATCTATATGACTTGTTGATGGGACCTAATCATGAACTACCCCTCCAATATTTACCACTCAGCTGAGGGTAGAAGCATTGTATTTAAGTTCCACCGACAAAGTGAAAAAAAAAAAAAGAAATAAAAAAGAATGAAAATTGAAAAACAAGTAAAGGAAGAACACGTAGGAAGAAGAAAAAGAATAGATAAGTTGTAGGTAAGAAATGAAAACAAAAGGACAAAAACGCTTCCAGTGAAAGAAGAAGACTGAAGAATTGAAAGTTAAAATGTGAGAGAAAAAAAAGAAAGAAAAGTCGAAGAAACAAAGTTATAGAGTGAGAGGGAAAAAATGAAAGAAAGGTTCAAGAAAGAAAGTTATAATGTGAAAGGAAAAAAGAAGAAAGAAAAGACAAAGAAAGTTATAGTGTAAGAGGAAAAAAGAAGAAAGAAAAGACGAAGAAAGTTATAGTGTAAGAGGAAAAAAGAAGAAAGAAAGGTTCAAGAAAGAAAGTTATAATGTGAAAGGAAAAAAGAAGAAAGAAAAGACAAAGAAAGTTATAGTGTAAGAGGAAAAAAGAAGAAAGAAAAGACGAAGAAAGTTATAGTGCGAGAGGAAAAAAGAAGAAAGAAAGGTTCCAGAAAGAAAGTTATAATGTGAAAGGAAAAAAGAAGAAAGAAAAGTCGAAGAAAAAAAGTTATAGAGTGAGAGGAATAAAAAGGGAGAAAACACAAAGAAAGTTATAGTGTGAGAGGAAAAAAGAAGAAAGAAAAGACGAAGAAAGAAAGAAACGGAGACATAGACAGAAGGAAACTTTTCGAGAAGAAAATATTTCCCATCACACTGCTACTCACAAAAATTAAATAATTTCAATTCATCAAAGGAGATAACTGACAAATGCTAGTTAGAGAATACTCCTCCTAATTTATTTTTTGTTATAATATATAATATAAATTTTCATGATTTTAAGTCCATATATAGCCTGATGTTCATAATGAGGAATTCTTTTAGTGTATTTTAAATAATAAACAGTTACACAAATTCATCTTAAGAAATTAAAATTATTAAAATTAACATTATTTCATGATGATTAGGCTTTCATGATGGGTCTTTTATGGCCTTTTTTCTGGGACAATAGAAGTTCTTTGAAAGAAGCTTTTTTTTCTTTACTTCCGATAACATACGACAATGAGGTTCGAGCTGTCAGTAATTATTCCTGACTTGAAATATTAAATAAAGAAATGAACGTATGACTTTTCCTCGAGCATTTTTCATCATTTGGGATTTGAAGTTGGTTAAACCGATCTCATTTCATATCCCGAAACTCTTAAGTAATCAAGAAGACGAAAAGCATTTTCTTCTAAATATTTAACTCTCTTTCAAGCGCACTTTACATCCAAATCCAACATTAAACCGACCTTGTGTCACATTACAGTAGAGTGTGCGTTTGGACAAATATCCCCACCTATACACTATCCAAAAAATGTTTGCGCACACATTAGGACACGAACAAAATACGTTCAAACTTATAAAATACATATGCGCAGCATAAGTTTGGTATGGTTTACCACTCCCAGTCAGAGTAGATCTGACTGTAATCACAACGAAGAGGTGACTCTATATTCTCCAGATCTCCAGAACTGTAGCATTACCATCAGATATCATTTAGTCTCATACCAAATACACAAGAGAAGACTATGGTGTTCAGCATGGTTTACACTAAAACATTTAATAATTTTTATATTCTCTCTGACATTTATTATCGTCCGGATTTTTTTCTTCTTTCCCACCTTCGATACAAATTTCTCTTTTTCCTTTCAACGTGTTGCGTCATGCTGTGAATACTTCGAAAAGTTTCCCGCCCTTTTCTTACGGAGAGCTCTTTATAAGAAGATGAAGAAGAAAAAGAAGAACACAAGGATGACAATTCTAAAACCATAAATTGAAGAAGAAGCCCACATGATCCTTGTGAACACGACACACACTCCTTCTTATTCCAGCATTTCAGTTTTCTGCCATTAACTTTATCATTTTTATAACTATTGTCTGTTCTTCTAATATCATTTTTTTTCCTTTGTTATATTTCTAAAATTATTGTAATGTGACATATATAACATTCATAATGACATTGGGTAAAAATACCTTTCAAAGGTTTCAAGAAATATTCAAATGCAGGTGTGAATGTGGTACTTCGAATGTGAGAATATGTTCTAAGAATTAGGTAAATGTGATTGGGAACCATTTTGCGCATGCGTATATAGCTGCCGAGTTTTAAGAAGCGTACGTCGGCATTTCTTCATTATTTTCCCTGCAGGCTTTTCGAACAGTCTTTCCTTCTTTATTTATTTTTATAAAGATAAAGTATATATATATATATATATATATATATATATATATATATATATATATATATATCGCCTACAAAGATAGTGAATGAGGCAAGGACTTGAACAAAGGAAATGAAAAAGTGAATTAATTCATTACAATTTATATATTACAGGTTGTGTGCATTATAAAATGTATGATTATGACTAGAAGGCAAGCTTATTAGATTAAAAAAAAACTCTCCTTGCAGACTGTGTTCCAATTGGTGTCGAAGAAGGAATAAATTGATACAGTGGAAGAAAAAATAAAGATATAATAAATCAAAATTTAAAGTTAAAAAAACTAAAAAATATTGTAAGATAATGGAATGTGAAATAAAGACAAGGTGAAGAAGAACGTGAAGAGTGAAAAAGAAAAATAATTGGAAGAGACATTAACGAGAGAAACATAAGAAAAAGAAGAAAAGGAAGGAAGTAGAAAAGAAAGGAAAAGGAAGTAAGATGGAAAAAAAGGAAAGAGAAAAATGCAGGAAAAAGAAAGGCTGAAGAAAAGACTTGAAAAAGAAAAAAAGGATGAAAACAAAGGAAAGAAAAGAAAAAAAGAATTGAAAAAGAAAGAAAAAAGGAAAAAGAAGCAAATATAAAGGAAAGAATGAAAGAATATATTTTAGCCAAAATAGAAAAAAAATATATATTTAAAAAAAATTAGCGAAAAGAGATAAAATTATAAAAAAAAGCATGGAAAAAAAGAATAGAATCCAGAAGAAAATCGGAAGACATGAGAAAAAAAGAAAATAATGATTAGAAAAAGATAGAAAGAAAGAAATACCCGAGAAAAATAGAGAGATAGAAAGCTGTAAGCAAATGGAGAATAAGTAGAAAGAGAAAAAGACTGACAGAAAAATGCAGAATTGAAGGATGGATCGAATGATGTCAAGAGATTTACAGAAAGAGTGATTATGAGGAACGAGATAATATGAAAGAGATTGATGGAGAAAGAGAAGGAAATAATGAATGGGAAGAAAGAAGATGAATTGAAAAAGAATGGATCAGGGAATGAAGGAACGGTTGTATACAGTAAAAGAAGCGGATTTGAAAAAAAGAAATGGAGAAAGAAGAAATATTTGAATGAAAAATTAGAAGGCAGAGAGAGAGAGAGAGAGACTGGGAGTTAGTAAAGAAAAATTGAAAAAGAATAACAAAAGAGAAAAGAGGGAAAGGAGCAATTATAAAATAAGAAAGTGGCACAGAAAGGGAAGTGAAGAGAGGAGATGGGAACAAGAAGAGAGAGAGAGAGAGAGAGAGAGAGAGAGAGGATGTATGAAAAGAGTTAAAGTGAGATAGACAGTCAGGCTGACAGACCTAAAACAAGAATGTTGAGAGAAGAAAAAAAAAAGATTTGAGATTTAGAAATTACTCCGAAGAGAAAATTGCTAAAACAATAGCGACATGGAAAGAGGGGAAAATAGATTTGAAAACTCAATCGCTTCCTGGTCACGACATTTTTGTCTTATCTCTTCATGCTCAGAGATTTCTGATGAAAGCTTTGCTATTTTAAGGCTTATATATATATATATATATATATATATATATATATATATATATATATACACGCATATTTTATCATATTTTACTTGTATATATGCGTTTATACATTAGTCAGTCATATATATATATATATATATATATATATATATTAGTAAGTGCTTGCGTATCAATGTAAGTGTAAAAATGGAATTTCATTATCTGTGTTCTACCAGCGTGCAATTGCATAAGTCTATTGTAGCATAAACCCATGTATCCACTCATGTGCATAGCAATCAGTTATTAGAGAGACCTATGAACCATCTGCATGTTGGATTGTCGTTAATGCAAAACACATCAGAAAATATCGAAGGACAGCATCCCACATAATATTTCTTTTAGAGTTTTTTATTACTTTTTTATCGTAACTTTTCCAATCGATACACTGTTCAACCTTCAAATCAGATAAAAGAACTGGGAGCAAAGAAGCGACCTTGGATGAAACATGACATCCATGCATCATGTAGTAATCGCTTTGATCATTAAACACATTTCTTAACAGTGCTCTTCCTGGCACCATTCCATCTTACTTTTGTTGATTACTTTCCATCTTACTTTTGTTGAGTTGTAATTGATGTAAAAAGTACGAAACAAATCTTAACAAAATACTAAGAATCTGCTTGAATCAAACAATAAAATTCTCGTCTTGGTAGGAAGTGAGCTTAGAAACAAGAATGCTATAACTCGTCTCGGTAACGCATGTTTTGTTTTGTTTTTTGTTTTGCTTTATCTTTAATGGGGTTAGGTTAGGTTTGGTTTCTTTATTTACTGACAAATAAACCTTATTAAATTATTTGATGCCAAATACATCTCTGTGGAAGAACAATGGTGGTACTATTAAACACATTGCTGGGTAGGATAAAATGAGCTCATACCTTTTCCAAAAGTATTAAACAAAAATTTAAGGCAAAAGCGCAACTGGAGTTTGAACTCACTACGATGTCGCAATCTCATACGTTAGCCACAATCCTACAGACATTCATCCTTAACTTTTAAAAATTCAAATTAGACAAAATAGTAACTTGGTAAATAAAACTGAAATCTACGAGGTGCATACGATAAGTTTCCAGACTTTTTTTTGTACAGGCATTTAAAATTGGTGGAGACTCTTGAAAATTCAATATATTATTGCTATATATCTTATGACTGGCAAATTTTATGATTTCAGGTTCAAATGAACAGCTACAGCAGCAATTGGAATACACCCTACTAAAGCCTGATTGTCACAGCGGGTGAATTTCAAAAATGCAATCTGAAACTTTAGAAGAACGATATGCAATAAAATTCTGTTTTAAACTTGGAAAAAATGCCACAGAAACGTATGGTATGCCTCAGACTGTTTTGCAGCATCTTGCATGAATCGAGCGTCAGTTTTTCAGTGGCATAAGAGATTCAAGGAAGGCAGGGAGCCTGTGAGGGATGATACTATTTACCAACCCCTCCGCTCGGGCAGGATATGACACAAGGTCAATTTTTAAGCGGAGTTTAACAGGTTTTAATTCAGAGTTTTCCTTCTCCTAGACTAGTTGCCTAACCAAGGCTGAAGAACCTAGTCTGTCCTACTATTTACCCATAGCTGGAGGGAGAATAATTGGATTCATACCTTCCCCAAGGTTATTAGTGCTATGTGAAATGCAATCAGTCTCGTCCAGGATTTGAACTCGTGTCGCCGTGTCCATTTCCTACGACGATAACGACTACACCACGGGCACCTGTGAGGGATGATGAGAGGTGTGGGAAGAGTAAATTTAGAATTTCGTCGTCCAAAAGTGAAGTTTTTTCCTGAAAATTAGTCTCAGATTAGTCATTTTCATTCTTCATTTAAGAACACATAATACAGCGGAGGAATTAAATATATTTATACCTATATATATATATATATCATCATCATCATCATCATGTCGTGCAGCCAGCACGGATATCCTTGACCATCTCTCGCCACTTCTCCCTATCATTCATCGCCTCCGGTAGGTCTTCTGGGTTACATCCTGTGTCCTCACATAGCTTCTGTATGTAAGTTCGGGCTGGTCGTCCTGCTTTTGCTTGGCCATATGTGGGGGTACATAGGAGTACGTCACTTACGAGCTCGTTCTTGCTTCTGCAGCAGTGTCCGGCGTGTCTGGCTCGTCTAACCTGTATAGTTTTCGTGATGGGAAGCAAGTGGCCGTACAGCTGGCGTCTCGTGGGGTGTTGTCGCCAGGATTTGTTCAATATTGCTCTCAACATTCTTGTGAAGTTGCCGTCAAGTTTCTTCTCCAGCCGTTTTGTTAGTGTCCATGTAGTGCATCCATATAGCAGTATCGATACAACCGCTGCCTGGAAGAAACTGCGCTTCATTTCATCGGTCAGGTCTGATTTCCATATGATTGAGAGCCTATCTATAGCCGTCCATGCCTTCGTCAGTCGTGTGTCGATGTCGTTTTCTGTTGATGAGACGCTACTTCCTAGGTAGGTGAATTTGTCCACAAGCCTCAGAGAGGCTCTGTCTAGTGTGGTAATGTTGCCCGTTTGGTTGCAACACATATATTCAGTTTTGTGTGCATTGACATGGAGGCCAATGCCTGCTGCAGCTCGTTCCAAACTATGCAGTAGTGTCTCTGCTTGATTAGGCGTATTCGCCAGTAACGCTAAGTCATCAGCGTAGTCGGCGTCTGTGATTGTTTTTGCGGGGTACCTTTTGCTTCTTTTGTTAGTCAGCTCGAAGCCATTTTCTCTGATTTTGTCGATCACCGGAGTTGGGAGTAATTCCATCAGGACAAGAAAACTATTCAAAAGTGAACATTTTAATTTTTCTGGTAAAGAGCTGAATGTAAGAGACATTACAGAGCAATAATTTCATTAAGAAAAAACACAAACCCGTCACATTAGGATTATAAATTTATTTCCATCAATTTGATAAAATCAAAAGACACGAAAAAAAAAAATTAACAGGACTTCTTCAGATCTTATTGATAAAATAATATTTTATCTTTATTTTATTTCATTCATACGATCTGAAGAAGTCCTGTTAATTTTTTTTCGTGTTTTTTGATTTTATCAAAAACACATAACAGGCTGGAAATAATTTTATAATCCTAATGTGACCGGTTTGTATTTTTTCATAATGAAATATATATATATATATATATATATATATATATATATATATATATATATATATATAGTGAACAGATAAGAATAAAAAGCGGTTTATAATGATTTAAAAATCCAAAAAATCAAAAAGTGTTCAAAGGTTGTCGAGCTCAGCATTATAAATGTCTCCCACAATATTTATATATATATATATATATATATATAATTGGACAGGTGCTACTGGTTCTAAATAATTCAGTACTACTTATAGTCGAGTGATCAGTGACTTCTCCAACGGGACTTGGTTTGGTTAGGTTTTATGGCATATCAACCATTTTTGGTTATTTAAATCCAAATCCTGTTTTTATATATATGTTAAATATATGATTTGTAAACACATTCTTTGATACACACAGTTAAATGATGACACAGTTGTATTTCTAACAATTCAGTTTAGCATAAGTCAACAAAGTTAAATGGTTCCAAGAGTCGCTATCTATCACTAACAATTCGGTTAAACAGCAGTCATTTCTTTCCACACACCTAAATGATCGAACATTTCTATTTTTAACAATTCAATTTAGCATAAATCATTTGTTTTCGCACAGTTTAAATGTCAAACAGTTTAATTTGATCCATGGATAGTATCCTCTCAGGTGCAATCACTTCGGACCCGAGTGGATCTGGAAGCGATGGCAATTGAGGAGTACTCTGCATTCCCCAAAGCTCCGACATTACTGGAGCATCACCATCAGATTGTTTAAAGATATACCTTGGACATCTGTGTTACTCCTCTACATAAATGCAGTCGATGGATTCAACAGCCCCAGCTGACTGGCCTATCTTAGGGTGTAGTATCCTTGGATATCCAACAAGATGAAAACTTGACCTTTTAAAAAGATGATGACCACTCCTGTAAGATCAATTGCCATCTTGTACAATAATACTGTGATGGATATCAATATTTTCATAAATCATCCGTCTGATATAAAACTTAGAAGGATGGATACCGTGCTTTTGTAAAAGCGTTCATCTCGGAAAAGATCAGTCTGATGAAAAAATCTGCGTTTTCAGTAATCTCCAATGATGTAGGCTATCTCTTCTTTTTTTGGGGGGGTGCCCGTGGTGCAATGGTTATCGTCGGAGGATATGGACACGGCGACACGAGTTCAAATCCTGGACCTGACTGATTGCATTTCACATTGCAATAATACCCTTGGGAAAGGTATGAATCCAAATATTCTCCCTCCAGCTATGGGTAAAAAGGACGGCAGACTAGGTTCTTCAGCCTTGGTGAGGCAACTAGTCTAGGAGAAGGAAGACTCTGAATTCAAACCTGTTAAACTCTGCTTCAAAATTGACCTTGTGTCATATCCTGCCCGAGCGGAGGGGTTGGGTAAATAGTATCTCTTCTTTTTTCATACAAGTTATTGAAGCAAGTATGTTAAAGTGAGTGGTATTGATTCAGTGTTTGCTTTCTATAAATACTTCAATGTCTTGGGTAAGATTGCATTTAATGGTGAGGCTTCAGTACTGGATATATGTGGACTGTGAAATACCTGTTAGACTTTCATCTATGGATAAAATAGATGTGTTCGAACATTATTAGCATTGGATAGGAATACTTAAAATCACATAAATATATGCAAACCCCTGATTATGGATATAAAATAAAAGTGCAGTTTAAAAAGGGAACATTGAAAATATTGTTACGTTTGTGATAAAACATTTAGGAATCAATCAAATTTCAGCATCAAAAAATCCATAAGGATTTAATAAGCCGTTAAAAAACTAATTAAAACTTTTGCCATTACCATTACTTGAAATCATAATATTGAAGCTATAACACATATCTACACACGCACACACACACACACCCACGTTTGAATTATGCTAAAACGCAGCGAGGCTGAAATTAAGGTTTATTAACTTAGAGAGAAAAGAACAATTAATAGAAAGTTTGTTTTCTTTAAAAAATTCATTTGGCATTCATCTCATGAATTCCAGTAAGTTTTCCATTAGTTGAATCACTTTTAAAATTCCTCTTCTGATGTAGTGTAAAGCTGCACCGTTAAATAAAGTTCAAATTAAGGCTATCCAGGACTTAAATTGGAATTCCGTGCTGAGTGGATATTCGACCAATCAGAATCTGCTCCTTGCCTAAAAGAGATAAAGGATGGGGTTACTGCCCGGTGTCTAAAGCACCACAAAAGCGGAATGCTGACGGAATCTTTTGTACCCATCTCGCAGTGAGCTTGCTTTTTTGCGTAGCACACCACATAAAACCAACCGTGTGTACATTTTGGCCCCACCGGAGGTAAAAAATACCATTATTCAGTGCTTTGATGGTTGGTCCGGGAAGCAGCTTAATTCCTGTGTGCTAAGATAAATAAAGTTTAGCGAATAACAAGAATAAATAATGGGAATAAAATCATCGCAATAAATCAACAGAGAACACTTAGTGCTTTCTTGTGGAATATTTATTAAACATTAAAGTTAAATTAATGTTTATTCGAAATTGCATCTCAAATTCTAGAATATTTTGGCGCCAAAGCAATATATATATATATATATATATATATATATATATATATATGTACGTGGTACATTCAACAAGTTTGCACACTTTTTTGTATAGGCGTTTAAAATTGTTCTACACTCTTGAAAATTCAGTATGTAATTGCTATACATCGTAAGAGATGACTGACCAATTTTTATGATTTCAGGTTCAAATGAACAGCTACAACAGCAATTGGAATACACCTTACTAAAGCCTGATTGTCACAGCTGGTGAAGTTCAAAAATGCAATCTGAACGTAAGGATATTTTAGAAGAACGACATGCAATAAAATTCTGTTTTAAACATGGAAAAAATGCCACAGAAACGTATGGAATGCTTCAGACTGCTTTTGGAACATCTTGCATGAATCGAGCACCAGTTTTTGAGTGGTGTAAGAGAGTCAAGGAAGGAAGTGCGTCTGTGACAGAGGATGAGAGGTGTTGGAGGAGTAAGGAAGTCAGTACACCAGAGTTGATTGGTCAAAGGGTTAGGGTTAGGGTTTCTATGTTGAGGTTTTAAGGGAGTTCAGGAAGAGATTCCTTGGGAAGAGGCCAGCTCTCTTCAAATCGGGTCAGTGGCATTTCCGGCAGGATAATGCACCAGTCCACAATTCCATCCTTGTCACAGACTATTTGAGCAAGATGGGCATCAAGACAGTTCCTCAGTCTTTCTATAGTCCTTGCTCCCTGTGGCATTTGGTTATTCGCTTAGCTCAGAGGCTGTCGTTATGAGACAATTGAGGAGATGAAAGAGGATGTGACGAAGAGGACTTCCATGGGGCCTTCCAGAAGTTGTTGGGACGGTACAACAAGTGCATTGCAGCCGGATGAGATTACTTCGAAGGGGAGTAGAGTTTCATGTGTGTACTATCAATAAAAGTGCCCATACGAAAAAAGTCTGTAAACTTATTTGATGATCCTCGTATATATGTATTTAAAGTAATATCACTTTAAAGTAGGTGCCTTGCCATATATTGTATTATATATACATGATGCACCCCCCAAGAAAGATAAAAGAAGCTGTTCCACTTACAAAGAATTCATCAGATGAAGACCCTGGGTTCAGGCATCGTTTTAGAGCTAAAGCTCATTACCAATAAACTATGTAATATTTATATAAAAAGGTAATTTTAAAACTCAATGTCGGAAAGTTTCCATATCTTAAATATAAGCATCCTCCAGTTGCTTTTAACTATGGCGACCAAATGTCGTAGATAGAAAAAAAGAAATGAAAATAAAAGGTCGTTCAAAATATACTTTTGTATGGACATGAAGATTTTTACTGAAAGAGGGTCATCGTATGTTGGAGAGAAGTAGTGTGATCAAGATGTCCGTCAGATTCTTTAAGCCATACTTATTTTTTCAACGTTTCTTGCATATTGTTTTGCGAGCTTTTGGTTTTAAGTCAAACCAAGGTGGGCTTAAATACGTGAATAGTATTGTTAGTGAATTAGATTCTCATTAAGGGCCTTCATAATTCTTGTTTTGTGCCAAACTAAGCTTCCTTTAGTGAATGACTAGTAAATACAAATAATTAAATGGTCTCCTTCGTTATTTCTCTCTACGTGCTCCATATTTCTGATCTTGCGCCAATCCAAGTTAAGTTCAGTTGATGTCGGCGATGAGTGCGAGAAAATAAAGTTTTTGAATCGGCTCCAGTAAATCCAGCAACGGCTGACTTGTAGATTTTCTGCAGAACTGTAGAGAGGGTGTTTTGTTGGGATGAGATGTTGAATTGACGGGCAATGAGAAGATGGAAGGGAAGAGTTGGATTCAGCAAGTCAGTTGGAATCACAGCTCCGGGCTAGGCTTGCATTCTCCTTACCACCTCACAAACGTCACCCCATCCCTAACGAATAATGCATCCAAAGACGTTAGCGTTTCGTCCTCTTGTTAATTAACTCCAGTATGTTCAACATGCGACCAAATTGGATTCGTCTGCTGGCGGGCGGTTAACATCATGATGCAGTAGCAACAACTCCTATTTGACACACACACACACACACACACACACACACACACACACACACACACACACACACACACACACAGATGCATATAGACACAAGCGGACACAAAAACTTACAGAGATATTTACAACCCCCCATATACTCAAGAATACGTTAAAACAAGCACACACTTATGTGTGTATAACCAACACTACAGACATACGAAACATCGTTGGATTAGCATTTTGTTATTCGCAGCTTGTAAAAACTCTAACAACCGATATGTACATCATACAACGGACACTAAGCAAATATACTGTTGTTTTTTCCCTTCCCCTCTTCCGTATTTCTCAAACTGTTAATCTTTATTTCTCTCTTTCTTAGATGATGAATCGTGGCGTCTTGTTTTTATATTTATTTGATTCCTACTTCATTGGAAGAGAGGTGTTGAGGCGTAACTGAGACATTCACTTTGCCATCCAACCAATTACCGTGTAATTACGCGGGCATTTTAGGCCTATCAAAGATGGCGGGAAATGTTCACTTGGAGTGAGTAAGAAAGACGTGTAGATTGCAACCAATTTTATTTCCAGACGCCAGGCTAAATGCGTTAGAAGTCGTCGCAATCACTTTTTTTACATTCTATTCGGCCCTATCAAAAGCCCCTCAAATAACACGTACTCTCTCTCTCTTTCCATGTCTCACTAACACACACACACACACACACACACACACACACACACACACACACACACACACACACACACATATATATATATATATATATATATATATTCACATGGGCATGTGTGTGTGTGTATTTGTGTTTGCAATAAAACAGTTACCGAGAATAAAATTCTTTGCACGTTTATATACATTCTAATAAGATTGGTTGAGTTTAACAAAATTTATGCATAAACCCTGACTCAATAAAAGCAATTAATCTAAAGGGCATTGCACTTTATATATATATATATATATATATATATATGTGTGTGTGTGTGTGTGTGTGTGTGTGTGTGTGTGTGTTCAGAAAGTAAAATAAAAAAGTTCGAAAGTCCGTTTTCATGTTTTTGTTTATTTCATAATGTACTACTACTTGTGAAATTTTCTAATGATCAAGACAAATGAAAATCTTTTGGTGACAAATCTTGTAAGTATGAAGGATATGGAAGATCAAACTCATCTTTTCTGTGATTTACAATTATTGAAAATGAAGGGTATTACATTTTTGAAGATCATATTGAAATAAATTTAACTTGCAGTCGTTTTATATTCTCTCAAACGTAATTACATTCCAAACACTCGATCCCCGCTTAAAGCGTCCTGCGTGTCTAGCCACTCTGAAGAGTTTTGATACTACAAAACAGTCTGTCTCTGGATGACAATATATATACATACATACATACATACATATATATATATATATATATATATATATATATATATATATATATATATATATAAAGAGATGAGCAAATGTTATGACAAATAGGAAAATGTGCCTAATTGTTCTCAACTTTACGCACACGCTCCATATATATATATATATATATATATATATATATATATATATATATATATAGTTATGGCCCTTTCGTAACTCAGTTACTCAGTGTTTCTTGTTTGCCACAATAATCGCTCGGGAGATGGAATAAAGAGGCTTGACGTCCGTATAAACTTAAGAGAAGTGAGCATCCGACAATATGTGTTTACTGCTGACGGACAAACAATATCTAATTTATATATACATTTTGTTTTTTCCACACTTTGTACTTAATCGGGAAGTAAATGTTGCAAAATAAGTTTATTTAGGTGTCTACTTATTTTTCTTATTCCGGGAATTTTATTTAAGTTTGTTCACAATACACCGTCAACAGTTGTTTTTTTTTTACCGCATCTCCAGTAAAAAAAAGTTACGGGTGCAGCGGTCAGAAAAGATTAATTTCTTGTTAAGTGTATTTATAAATTACCCTATTCATTTACTGAAATCTTACATTACTCGATTATCCTTTCTTGCAGGTGTGTTGTAAATATAACAAAGAATTGTGTAAAGAGGCTGCATTTTTATCTTTGGATCTGAAAATCGCATAATATGACGGAAAACCAACAAGGCACGGTGGTATTGTATAATATCGAAGGGCTGCTCTTAGTTAGATGTGATGAAGCATCTGCTCATCACCCCACAAAAAATCATAACTGAACTCATAATTATATATATATATATATATATATAATTCTTATATAATACATATATGTTTGGATGTGCAACGATAACTCAGCAGAAATTACACACTATAATGAGACGTTTATAAGATCATTGAACTAACTTTGGGAATAAAACAATTTTTGATTCCTCTTGCGACGGTATCTGTGATTTTATGCATGAAGCATCAAAATCACTCATCCCTTACTTCGTCTCTTTGTCTATTGATGTGATGATTATGAATGGTTTCTTACACAAAGAATGAAGTATTATAGACTACAAGTTTCTTCTGATATTCAGGATTTTTCTAAGTATTCTTGCTGATTTTTGATAGTGTTGAGGTCTAGATGACCTCTATTCTTCTTATGATCGTCAGTTGCCCCAGTCTCTTTTTCGGGCTTTTTGTCTTCATTCCTAGTGCATCAACCACAACTGATATCACAGTCACATTTATTTTCTTCAGGTTTTTCTAATCTCTAGCAAGATTTTATAACTATTTTACTCCTTTAGAGTTTGTTCATAGCAGTTCAAACTGATGATTTTTCACTGAAGTCTAAGTGACAGCAAGTCTCTTCAAGTTTCCAGAAGTTTTCTAAGTATACTAGATAATTTACTAGTGTTATGTTTTGGATAGTTTGATTCTATTTTGTTCTGGTTCCAAAGTCTCAAAACTAAAAATGATATCACTGACACCAACCATCATGTTCCACAACATTTTCAGTTCTCTGGCAAGGTATCCGTATTTGTCCATCTTTTCAATATCATTCACGTTTTACTTTATGATCAGTTGGCACAGAAAAATATCTTTGATGTCAAAATTCTCAATATAACTTTTTTCTTAACGCTATGGCTGGGATTTGGTGGTCTGGTCTTCTGGCTGGGATTTGGTGGTCTGGTCTTCTGGATGGGATTTGGTGGTCTGGTCTTCTGGCTGGGATTTGGTGGTCTGGTCTTCTGGCTAGGATTTGCTAATCGTTTGTATCTCAAAGTTCCAATGTATTTTTTTCAAGGACAGGTTCTGGTTTGTGTATATAGCATTTATCAATATAATGAAATTCCAGTTTTTACTTTCCCCATCCAGTTGTACCTGTATTCGTTTAGTGCGAGTTTGCTGCATTTACATATTGTATGATTCATAGTTTCTATCACCTATAAATACATTTGCTATTCTTCTATATATTATCAACATTTGCTTTAATATCAAAAGAGGTTCTGTTTCTTTTTTCATTTTTTTCCTTTTTAGGTTCGGATCATTTCATGCGAATTTCCTTTGTTGCTTGAAATATCCAAACAGTTTTCGAGATTTTTTTTATTGTTGTTTTTCTGTTTGTCCTTAAATTATTTCTTTTCTTATTGCTGTTTCTGTCTGCTGAAATCAGTCTTTTATTACTCTCTTTTGTATATTCTTCGAGTCGCTGAATCTTGGTAATTTTAATTAGCTAGCAAATCTTCTTCCTCCTTTATGCTTGACTCACAAAGCCTATCAACATCGTATCTCCGATGTAAGGTCTTGTGTATCATCATCAATTTTTTTGTTCTTTGGTCGATTTGACTAAGTTCCTCCTTTATTCCTTTTAAGAATGGTCAAGTCTATCTTACAAGAGAATCTACTAAGGGTCGTTAGTTCCTTGGATAAGTTTTCTGAAGCAGAGTTTAGTTTCAAGAACTTTTTTCTTATTTCTCTTTCTTGATTTTTTTCTTCTGTTTATTTAATGATGCTCGCCTCTAATATTCCGAGGTATTTGTAGAGTTCTTGATTTTTCTAGTTCTTTCTGGATTGGACAGTTCAATTTCTTCAAATGTTTTTCTTTTCCCCTTTTTTCATTATAAGCATGACACATTTTTCAATTATAAATTCCATTCTTGTATGTTGGCCGTCGATTCTACCATTTTAAAGTTTTCTAGTCTATTTTCTTGTTAGTTAGATAACTTATAATCATACAAATGCAGGAGGTGGTTTATTTTTTCTTTCCGACTTAGTAAATATCTAGCCTCTTTTGCATTTTCTTATAATTTAGTGGTATCATTGTTATAACATAGTAGTGACGGGAGTGAGTCTCTCGAGTAGAGGTCTTTCACTTTATAAGAGTTTTTACACTTATTTTAATTGTTGGCTGAATGACAAGTCTCTTCTGCTGTGCTCAAGATAGTATTGATTCTTCTTCTTAAATTCTGTTTTCTTACTTTCTTTTTCATGTTTTTAGGATTGTTCTAAGGGTACCAACTACAATTATCATCACCATCATCTTCCTGTTCCTCAGCATTTTCAGATCTCTGGCAAGTTTATTATTATTATTATTATTATTATTATTATTTGCTCATTAGAGTTTTTCACATCAGCTAACGTTGATGGTCTTTCATTGGAGTCTGAGTGACAGCAAGTCTCCTCAAGTTTCCAGGACTCTTCTCAGTATTCTGGCCGTTCTCAATAATGTAGTAGTTTGGATGGTCTCCACTCATCCGCCAACTTCCAAGTCCTCCAGTCTCTTTAGAAATCCTATATTTACTGTTCCAAACGCACCAATTACAATTGGTATAATTGTCACCTGCATATTCCACAGTTTTTTCAATTCCCTAGCAAAGTCGAGGAACTTATCCTTCCTTTCACATTCTTTCAGTTTTATTCTGTAGTCAGCCAGGACAGCAGAGTCGACAATTTTGCAAGTTCTCTTTTTTTGTTGATTATTATTAGGTCTGGACTTCTGGCCGAGATTAGGTGATCCGTGTGAATGTCATAGTCCCATATTATTATTATTATTTTACTCTTTTTAGAAATTTTCACACCAACATTAGCTAATGGCTTTTCGCTGGAGTTTGAGTGACAGCAAGACTCCTCAAGTTTCCAGGACTCTTCTCAGTATTCTTGTCGATTTTAATTATAGTTTGGATAGTTTCCACTTGTTCTGTTATTTCCAAATCTTCCAGTTCCTTTACCAATCCTTTGGGGACTGTTCTAAATGCACCAATAATTATCATTATTATTTTGAGAGTTTTTCACAACAGCGTTTATTATTATTATTATTATTATGTTGCTGTTAAGTTAGTGTAGAAAAAGCACGTAAGAATTGACTCTATTTTCATACGTGCTGAACTGAAGTCATTAAAATGTGTTGCTTAAAGGTTTATATAAAACAAATGGCATCTGTTTATTGGGAAAGAAATACAAAAGACAGAGAATTGAAGAAGGAAAAAAAGAGTCTGTAAAAAGTAGATAGGGAACGTATAGACGCGACCCCCATAAAATATACGTAAAAAAGGGGGTGGGGACAAGATGCGTATATTGTTTTGTTTTATGTCTTTCATCCAATTAAATGTTTTGCCTACGACCGATGTCCTATTTATTCTTCGGCAAATGTCGTACAACCGACATCTCGACGAGATCCATTTTATTAGATATTTGCACACATCGTCGCGTAGAATGGCCGCCTTGATAGATAGACATTCACTTTCTCAGATCGATACACTCCTGATGAAAGGACCCTAAGCAAAGCATAACTATTTTTTTTTTAAATTTCTCTCGCTCTTTCTCCCTTTCTCTTTCATTGTCTATATATCTTTTCTTGTGTGTGTCTCAATCTATGTTTTCTGACGTTGTTCATGTCGAAATAAAGATAAGATAACAAGCGAAGAGCTTCAGTTACAGCGCAATATGATCACTTGCGACCGGCTTTTAAAATGTACACCAAATTGTAATATCTTTCTCTGAGCCGGTGATGTTTAACAACGGCCACTATAGATCAGTAAGTGACTATTAACATGTGCAGCATAAAAAGACCGAGTTTTTAATTGCAGCATGAACAAAAGACTGCGACTAAAATAGACTCATTTTCAATTCGTTTCGCTTTCAGGAGAAAAATCAAGCGAGATACAATCCTAATTGCTGTGGTTTTCTGTCAAAGTGATGACTGCCCGAATCGATTGAAGAAACGAGAAATTTAATAAGCTTCCTCGCACAAGGCCACAACAATGTGGCACATAATTGCTACTTTTTGTTGTGAAATCATTATAGAACTAAGCACTCGGACCTTTGTTAGTGAGTTCAATTCTCACTGAGTGCCAAAGTAAACAAATCTACCCCTGTCAGCAGGGCTTTATATACACTGAGTGAATTACCAACATAGAGATAAGATTCCCCAAAAAGGAGTATTCTTGGCTTACTATTAAAAAGTAAAGTTGGTGACCTTAGTCGAGGGTGATCAGAAGGCTCCCTTTTCAATAGCGACTACACCGAGGTGTAGGGGAGGGCGCTACTCCTTTCCCTGGATTGCTCCACTTTACCCTCGATACGTACCTTATATTGTGGAGTGTTAGGCAAGGAGGTATCAAGTACCATTTTTAAAGTCTTTGGTATGACGCGACCTGGGATTGAACCTAGGTCTTCCGAACCATTGGCGAACACTCTACCCACGAGACCAAAAATGCATTTAGTGTTGAGAATCCAGTTCTGGATCTCATGTCTACTCTGTGATAGCACTTGTTAGTATCGCATCTTTGGATCAAAGGAATTCGCTTGAAATAAAAGGAATAGATGAAACTATATCACTGTGTTTAAAGAAAGGATTAACATTATCAAATTGGCATGTTTCCTTGACATCATATAATTTATTTAGTTATTATTAGATAGGAATTATTTAGTTATTATTAGATAGGAATTATATCTTATCAAAGATATAAATAACATGTGCAAATTATTTGCATTGAAATAATTTCTTGTTTACAAATGATTGTCGCTTATTATTTGAAACCAAGCAATCACTTTCTAAAACAGAAAGACTGGTTTCAGCATAAAATGACCAAGCAAGTTTTGCTATACAATAAAACCAACCAACGCTCAGAAAATGACAAAAGTTCGGTGTCCAATGGGATCAAAAAGATCCTTTCTTCATCTCTCTCTCTCTCTCTCTTTCCCTCCCTCTTTGTCTTTCGCTATCTATCTATCTATCTATCTATCCAAATTTTATGTATATTAATACCGTGGAATTTTCACGGATTTAAGAAGTCATCTATTTATATAATAGAAAGGGCACATCATATAGTGCAATAATTATCAAGCTAAACTATTAGCCTAATGTTTGTGAGTTCGATCCTTACTCGGTATTTCATAGTCCCTTATGCCAAACTAAGAAAAAGCTTAATAAATGACAAAGAAGAGCTCTCTAATGATTAAACGCACTTCATTGGCGAATTTGGTTTGCAGAAAATAGACTTCTGAGCTTTATTTTTTTGTATTACTTAGTTTGATACAACGTCACAGTAAGATAGTACCAACTTGCAGTTTCATCAAAATAAAATGGACATTTTTAAATAAACTGCTTGCACTATTAAATACTATTAGTTACATTGAAGTGAAAAATTGACTCTGTTGAATGATTTTTTTTCTTGAATCAAAAAGTCTATTGACGATTTTGTAGCATGTAAAGTTTCAAATGTGGTGCTTCTTATCCATGCTGCATATTTTCCTAACCTTGTCAACATGCGACAATCACTTGCTTAATTTTATCGAAAACAATTTGTTTAATTTAGCAGTTGGATAATTTTCAAGAAATCAAAGAAATAATTGAATCAAAACCAGAATTGATCTTTTATAACAGAATATATAATTCAACTGGAAGGTAAAGCTTGGACATCAATTTTTTCTTATTTTATGGCATACCAAACAATGTTGGTTTATTTAATACCTAATTCAATATTTTCTTTCAAGCAATTATTTAGTTTCCAGTAACTTTTACTATTTCATAATCATAATTAGTTACCAATTATATGTGCTCAATTAAAAATTCCTATCTAAGGCCAGCACCTTGCACATAAATCGTTTCGAGTGTTCTTATTTGAGGCATATAGTTTGCAAGTATTTTAAACAATTAAATACTTCCTAAATAGTTACATTTTTCTTAAGAGCCAAGGTATTGATAAAGTAAAAATGACTTTATTATATTCTTAAAAATATAACGTTTAAATTCCATAGGCTTCTTTCGAAAATTATTTGATAGATAAGATTATTATTTTATTTTCATTTGTAATCATTACAAAAAGAAAAAAAACCCAAAAAACTGTTGTGATGCTAACTAAAGAAAGACACGAGGAACACAAAAGGTTTGATAGAAAATCATATATATTCAAGTAACAGAAACAAGATACAGGTGAACCTGGTTAACATTAGTTAGTTGGTAGAAAGCTGAGAGTCCAGTATGTTAGTGACTATCCGTCCACAACACAAATGATATCACGCGTAATTGTGTCACGCTGATTGTTGCACTCCCGTCTGACGCTCTCGTTGACGTGTATTTATGGAGGAGGGTGCTTCCATTATATAGGGAGTACAACAAAAACAAATAGATGATGATAATTAAGCCAGTTCGGATGTAATGCTCAAGTTATATAATCTTTTAATGAATTAATCTCGACAATTTTGTTAAAATCGAATAATTTCCGAAGATTTATTATTATTCATCGAATGCCCAATCTTTTTTGTTTAAAAATAAACTCCCAAAATAAGTTTTTAAAATAAATGATCTCAATTTATTTATTTTATACATTTCTCTCAGTATATGTGAGTTCTGGATTCCAAAGTGCATTTAATTCTGAAGCTCTAGAAATATCATTTCATTTCCATTGCGCATACATCCACTCAGACCCTGAGTGGTAGTAACTGTAAGAGTCCCATCGATTGGTCAAATAGATATGTTTGATAATTATTAGCATTGGATAGGAATACTTGTAACCATATAATTGTGCAGACAAATAGACAAATAAAAAAGTGCGATTAAGAAAAATTTTAGCATGGTCGAAGTCATTATGATGAGAAACAAAGATTTACAAATTAATCAGATTTCAGTATTAAATACCACCCCTATATATATATATATATATATATATATATATATATATATATATATATATATAAAATAATAGCCTTTATGGTAAGCAAAAAGAAAACGGCAATTGATTTGGAGATGAAAATACGCAACGAATCACTGTCTAGGGGAAAAATATATCTTGCAAAAAATAGAAAAGGCCAACGTTGTCATACCAATTGAAATTTATTAGTCGGGATTAGGTACCCTGATGAGCCGGTTAGGTGAAACTATAGTAGGTGAGTTCCTGACTCACTAAGTTATTATCGTTACTATATATATATATATCATCACCTCGATATTTATTGCGTTCTGATCCACCATACTCCTTCGTCTATTATGCTTACAAATCAAAACTTTACTTTCTTCGAATTGCAATGATCATGATATTTTGTTCCTTTGTTAAAGTCATCACCACACATACACGAATACGAAAAAAAAATACTCGGTCAAACTTTTGCGACTTTAGCAACACATTGCGACTCTTATATCAAGGAGACAACCTCAAATTTGCCGCAAGGAGCATGCATTTTCACAAACACACACACATGCTACATATCACTTATACGACCACATGAAATAATATATAATCCACACACACGCACACACACACATACACATAAAGGGTTGTACACAATCCTAACGTTTATTTGACTGTATTTCTCGATTTTTTCGATTTTTCAATAGCTTTCTTTCTCTGCCTGATGTTTGTCATTTATAAGACGTCATAAAGCCTGTGGTCGCTGACAAGCTTCCATGCTATTAAAATACGAGGATCATTAAATAAGTTTCCAGACTTTTTTCGTATGGGCACTTTTATTGATAGCACACACATGAAACTCTAGTCCTCTTCGAAGTAATCTCCTCCGGCTGCAATGCACTTGTACTGTTCCAAAAACTTCTGGAAGGCCCAATGGAAGTCCTCTTGTGTGAGCGTGTCAATGACCATCGTCAGAGCTTCTTTCATCTCCTAGATTCTCTCATAACGACAGCCTCTGACCTTAGGGAATAACCAAAAGTCACAGGGAGCAAGGTCTCGACTATAGGGAGGTTGAGGAACTGCCTTGATGCCCATCTTGGTCAAATAGTCTGTGACAAGGACGGAGTTGTGGACTGGTCAATTGTCCTGGTCGAAATGCCACTGACCCGATTTGAAGAGTGCTGGCCTCTTCCCAAGGAATCTCTTCCTGAACTCCCTTAAAACCTCAACATAGTAGCCTAAACCCTAACCCTTTGGTCAATCAACTCTGGTGTATTGACTTCCTTATTCCTCCCACACCTCTCATCATCCCTCACAGACTCCCTGCCTTCCTTGAATCACTTATGCCACTCAAAATCTGATGCTCGATTCATGCAAGATGCTTCAAAAGTATTCTGAAGCATTCCATACGTTTCTGTGGCCTTTTTTCCAAGTTTAAAACAGAATTTTATTACATATCGTTCTTCTAAAGTGTCCTCACGTCCAGATTGCATTTTTGATTGTCACCAGCTGTGAGAATCATACCTTAGTAGGATGTATTTCAATTGTTGCAGTAGCTGTTCATTTGGACCTGAAATCATAAAAATTGGTCAGTCCTCTCATAAGATGTATAGCAATAACATACAGAATTTTTCAGAGTCTACGACAATTTTAAACGTCCGTACAAAAAGTCTGGAAATTATTGAAAGCACCACGTATATATAAAAGCTAATATATATCTACTTATTATATATATATATATATATATATATATATATATATATATATATATATATATATATATATATATATATATATTTTACTTATTATATATATATATATATATATAAACATCTCATGTGTTTTTAAAATCTGATTAATTTTGAAATATCTTCTCATTGCACCCACACTCACACAAAGACACACACAGAGAATATATATATATATACATATATATATATATATACATATATATATATATATATATATATACACATACACACACACACACACACACACACACATATATATATATATATATATATATATATATATATATATATATATATATATTCCATAGCCACCTCGGGCTTTGTAATGGTTAGCAAGCTTGACAAGCAAACATTCACAAGTGAGTTTAAGTGTCATTGGGTGCCCCATTCTTTCAGCCTTGTGCCACATCTAAACGAAAGCTCCGTATATTATTACTATATATATATTTATTTCATTTCGTTCTATCTTTTAATTTTCCCCTCTTTTTTTTCCTGTCTATTTTTCTTATTACCTGCTATTCCGTTTGTTTTATAGCTTTATCGCTCACTCTCTTTCTTTCTTTCTTTTTTTTTTCTAAGTTAACAGAGTTATTTTTTCTCCTCTTCCCTTCCGCACAATCAAAACCGAATAATCTATTATATATCTGAGGTGATGACACAGCAGCAACATTCGAACATCGGCGTTCATTATTTATTCTGTTTTTTCTTTCTTTGTTTAAATATTCTATTCAATTATTTAATCAAAATGTGCTGTAAACTTTTGCACCAGAAACTGAAAACCTGAATCGATTTCGATTTGGTTTAATTATCTGAAGAATAAGGACATTAGAACCTAATGAAGTGTAGATAATTAAAAATCCTAATTAACCCTTTTTTCCCCTTTTTCATATCCCGCTAATTTCGAAGTTTATTTCCTTCTTCCTCAGCCCAAAGTCTTTACCGCAGGCTTTTCAATGAGCAATCTCTTACACAAAGATTAAAGATATTCTTATTCTTTCGTCTACAATCTTATTTTTCAGATATTTTTCATGACTTAAAATTGAAAATACGATCATAAAATTCCGAGATTTCTCGTAAGGAAAAAAAAAGTGTGATTCGATTTTTCAAGTAAAGATATTACGAAGAATTTGTGAAAAATAATTTTCTGATGTACATACTCATTTATTAACCTTAATTTAATTCAATGAAAGTCCAACAGTATGTTACATCAAGTGAAAAATCAAAGACGTTAACGATGATGTACTAGCCTAACAATAACACAATGTAAGACGCGAAATAACTGAGTATAGCGTGGTTGCTTGTTTTATTGATGGATTTTAACGGTATTTCAAATAGTTTGGTGTCATTTTATGCATAGAGAATTATGCTAATTTTATGTTTATATCTACTGTTTCGTTTAGTTTCTGAAGTTTTTGCATATACTTAAATTATATCAAGTATTCCAATGTAATACAAATAATTTTCGAATAGATTTGCATATCCTATATATTGGACACTAAGAGGTTTGTGTGTCCCCCATATTGGACCCTAAGGGGTATTTGCACTCTGGATCAGAGTCTTCCGGGAAATAATAGCACTGGAGGGTTATTGCATACCCCCTAGTGCTCCAGAACGGGAGACTCACCAACAGATTCATATGTCATACTCAGGGTATTTGTCAAACCCAGGGTACCCCTCTCCAAGGGATGTAATTAGGCCACGCCAACAGAGCAATAAACATTGCTTCGATTTTGCACAAGGTAGAAAATACAGAGCAACTAATATGGATCTTACTCACTAACAATGGATTGGTCTGAATTTCTGAGACGAAGCTTGATGGTTTTTATCATTAAGAATTTTTAGTCTATTGTCTTCATAGTAGAAATAACAATAAAGATGAAGACAATAGTCTGAAGATCCTTAATGATAACAATTGAGACTGGCTTGCTAACTATTTACACCAATTGAGAGTGTTCTGGAAATTCAACTATATAAATAGATTGGTTTTCTTTATGTTTTCGCATTTCTCGAGAATTGCATGATTTTAGTCAAATGTTTTAGTGATCAATCTCTTGTCAAATTCTACTCGGTACCTGCAAGGTCGAACTTGTTTCAACTCACAAGGGCGTCCTTTCAACTGACTTGTTCTGCCTGTCGATTTCCGACTGTAATTCTCTCTCTCTCTCTCTCTCTCTCTCTATATATATATATATATATATATATATATATATATATATATATATACTTTTTGTTATTGCTACATTTAGATTTTTAATCTAATACTATTCAAAATAACCCTTTCAGGACAACATTTAAAAAAAAGTATGTCATTGATTTTTTGGAATTCTATTTCTAATTTGAATTCTAAACCAACCACAAGTGCGCAATGAATAAGGATTTTGATAAATTTGGTTTCCTTAGTTTTAGGAGAAAAATAATTCCAACTACTCTATAACCATATAAAAGTTGGTTTTCTACAAATTCTTGTAATTAAAGTTTTTATTATCTTTTCAACTAAACCACAAATGAAAGGTGGTATGATATTTTCTTCCTCCATCCAAAATTCGAAAGATGGATAAAGGTTATTCAATCGTTGAAAAAATGTTTATCCCCTCGTTATATAATGAAAATGTTCAACCCCACGTTATATAATGAAAATGTTTATACCCTCGTTATAAATTGAAAAAGAAGCAAAAGTGCCATCAACGTAATGTTTATAGCAACAGAATCTATGGAACTTATCAAATATTAATTTTTCCTGGAAACCCATAAAAATATTCGCCCAGAGGACTACTCATCGAGACTCAGTCTATTTGCTGGTACATTTCGTAATTGAAACTAAAGGGAAATAACTTAGTAGCTAGTTCAATCAATTTTTCAAGAATATTTTCCTGAAAAGATGGGGACTTTTGGGGGGGGGGAGGTACGATAGAGAATATATTCACAAATATCAAGTGTTTCATCAACATAGAGAATTGGCTGTTAACATCGAACGAACACAAATATTCTGAGAAAGCCGAACGTTTTAACTTGCGTATAAGAGACTGAAATTGAAAAGAATATGGAGCACAATAATCCAAATAGATACTTAAGATTGGACCGAGGATTTTATGTAACCATTTGGTCAGATTGTACTCGGCAGGGCCCACCATAGACAAAGTAGCTCTAAGAGGAGCATTAGATTTTTGAATTTTAGGTAATTCATACGTGCGAGGATGTTAAGAGCTGACAGTTCGAATTTGGATATGAAATTCTTTAGAAAAAGATTTTTTTTCAAATTCCTGGAATTTTTTTTGTATCTTTGTTTTAGTTTTTAAGATATCACCTAATTTCTCAAAATTGCTAACTTCCTTCAATATGTCCGACATCTTGGAAATATAATCGGAATTGATACTGCACAAACCCCTTCATGTTGTTTGGATTATGAACGTCTGTCTTAGACTTTAGAAGTTTATCTGCCTGATAATGATTTTTCCACCAAAGGATTCATCGAAATTGGTTGAGTGTTTACAAAACTATGTTCCAATTCATGTAAGCCAAATCTAAGTAAAACGTACGCATGTGCTTTTTTTTTTAGATGGGTAATTTAGCATTTCGAACTCAGAGAAAAGTGTTATCTTATCAAATTATTTGGGCTTGGAGTAGATAGAAATATCCAATCCCCGGAAAAGTTTCCAGAACAGCCACATTTGGATAAATGGAAAATATATTTATCTGAATAAATCGCAGAAACAATCCTTTTAATCGAAATATTAAAAAAAAAAGTGATTTTTAGAAGAAAATTTGTTTTTGGTAAACACATCATTATAAGACAAATATTTTGATAAACAAAACTTAGGACTACGTATTCGAAACTCTACCCCATAATGTTTGATATTTGACGTTCACAGAACGTGAGGTGTTTATGAAATTAAGGACCTTGTCACGAAGAAATGCGCATTTAATGTTTAATGGGTTCTTACTCTAAATTTTGGAAATACATTTAGCAATATAATCTGGAAGAATATGGTAATTTAGACTGGACTTAAGCAACTGAATTTTAGATTTGGACTGGCCTTATTCGCCTGGCTCCAAACGACATCGAAAACAGCAATGACAAACTTTGTATTCTTAAGTTATACTAGTGTTTTGGGGAAGACACTTGTGGTGCAATGGTTATCCTAGTTGGAAATGGACTCAGCGGAGAGGCTATTTACTTTTCATAAAGCACTAAGACGCTTAGGAAGGTGTAAATGCAACTATTTCCCCTCTATACAATGGCTTCATAGAAGACTGGGCTCTTAACCTTTGTCTGGCAACGAGTCAAGGAGAAAGAAAATCCTGAATTCAAAAAAGTTATATACCGCATAAAAATTGACCTTGTGTCGCATCCTGCTTATGGTAGAGAGATTTCGTAAATACTTACACTATTGTTTGTTGTCTCTCGCTATTTCCCTCTCTCTCTTTCTCCCTCTCTCTCTCTCTCTCTCTCTATCTCTCTGTGTATGTGTATAATATTCATTTGTAGCTGCTTACCTTTTCTTTTATTACGTTAAACATCTTACGGGGTGGTGAATATTGAAACATTATCGGCCTGACCAAGAAGGAGATGACCTAGAGGCAATGAAATTAGCATGCTATTCTACATATTCGTCCTGCAGTTCTGCACACTTAACACAGTATTTCTCAAGTTATTTCAACCTGTCAGGATTTATTTGTACCTAGAACTTTTCAAAAGACCCTCACATTAAATTCATTACAAGAAATATTCGTTGAAATCTTATAACTTCATTATATCATCTGGGTACTTTGCGAAAGTCTTAAATGAAAACATCGAAGCAGGGTCTATTACCAGCAAGAGTCTATTTCTTTTTAAAGTAACCGTTTGCTAACCATTATCTAAATGAGATGTTTAAATAGTTATTTGTGAAGCTAAGCAAAGATTGGGAAAAGAATTTTGTAATAGAGGAACCAATAATGTTTGTTTGGTTGCTTGATTTGTTTTGTATTATGTCAGCCTTTTTGTTGGTTTATTTTGTACCGGAATCCGTTTCACAGTTATAGTCTCCGTTTATGTACGATCCAAAAATTATTAAAAGTCGCAATCATTTTAAACAGGTGGGCACTCCATACCTAAATGCAATATCAATGCTTTCGACTTTCTGTAAATCACCTTCCTGGCTTTGTTCCTTCTCGCTTTCTTCTTTTCTTTCTTTCTTTTCTTTGTTTTCCTTTCCTTCTTTTCTTTACTCCTTTTCCACTGAAGCAGACGATAAACATATTCGGTTATCGTTTCCCTTCTAACATCCTTTTCTTTCTTTCTTTCTTTCTTTCTCATTAACGCAAATGTATTAATACAGAGTCCCAAATCATCTTAAACAGATAATAAATCTATATTTAATGTAAATTGAAAAGACTTACTTATAAAAAGTTATAAAAGAGGAATGAAGTTTTATAGCCGAAAAAAATCTTGATAAAATTTGGGGTTGACGTACACTGTAGAGTAAACATCCAAACCTTTATTGCAGAATGGTCAATCATTAAAAGAACACACACACACACACACACACACACACACACACACACACACACACACACACACATTTATATATACATATTTACTGCATTGATCTTAAGTGTAGTAAGACTGGTATGACTGAATCATTTAACAAAGTAACGGTCTTCTATAATAGCTTGATAAACATTGGTACCCAGCATTATATATATATATATATATATCTTTATGTATATATGGAATATGACCAAATGAAGTCTGTTTTTCAACATTGTCCTCTTGCGGTCCATCCACTCCTCATATCGGTTTTGCAGTGCTTTGATCATATTAGAAAAAGTAATCAACCATAGATATGAAGTCATCATATGAACTTTTCTGTCTATTAACTTTTCAGCACACCATTATATATATATATATATATATATATATATATATATATATATATATATATATATATATATATATATATATATATATGTTATAGCCTATGGATTTGTACGCCACTATCGGCAAGTTCATTTTCTCTTAAACTGAAAATAGCTGGATTTATTATTTCTAGCTGAGGATTGTACAATCAAATAAGATATAAGGTATTATTAGTACATATAGAGAAATTTTAATGAGTATTGATTTGTCGTGTGCGGATTTAACACTAGTTAGGCGCGAGTCAACTTTAAATCGTTTTTTGAGAACCATTATGGGCACCAAACCGAAGATTTGCTTTGTTTTGCACATGGCTATGATAGAAAGTTCCAAACGATAATCGAACTTAGGATGCTTACAAATTGATCTTCGTGATGAATATATTTTGCGCCATGATTATCGCCCCATAGACGTTATGTATATACAAGAAAGTGGAAATGAAAACATCTTGCTGAAGTCTTTATACAAATCAGAAGGAAACAAACAATCGAAAGTTTTCCAAGATTTGGTTCCAGTCAAACAGATTGAAAATCGTCCCTTCCTTGGTGAGTCAGAAATTGACAAGGAAAGTTTCACTGCGACTAAACGGAACTGTTTGGTCAGTTTTCTTAGCGCGTAACTGTCATATGGGCTCAATCCAAGACACACTATTGGAATTGGCAGTGCCAAGAGGAAACTGACACTTTACAGTAAATATAATATTGGTTCGGAGTATTGTCTTCGAATGACGATCGGAGCCAAAGTCAACCATTTGAAGTTGCGTTAATTAACAATTCTGTGTTTGTTTGTTTAAATGAACTTGTATGCAATTTTGCTCTGCTGAAAATTTATTTTTAAGATTGTCTTTCTGAGAATTGAGTTGTGACCAATGGATGACGCATTGCAGATTAAAATAGATTGGTCACAAATTAAGTCTAATTTCATATTATTAGACTCTATCAAGGTTAACAATGGACATATCAGCTTTCAGCCTCTACTAACAAGGTAGAAAGGTTAGCAATTATGGGATGATGGGAAGAGATATTTGTTAACTTTGCTTAAACTGACACCTAGCTCCAAGTGTAGGGCTGCAAATGAAGGTTGAATTTATAAAATAAATTAACTAATTATAAGGCAAGTTTATTAGGTATCTCTCTCTCTCTCTCTCTCTCTCTCTCTCTCTCTCTCTCTCTCTCTCTCTCTCTCTCTCTCTGCTAGACTATCTCAAACATTCATTCATTCATGAAGTCTTGTGTCAATCTTTGTGGTGCGATCGAGTTTGGTTTGGCTTGGTTTTTATGGCATATCAACCATTGTGGGTTATGTAATGCCAAATCCTTTTCATACATTTGTATAAAATATATGATTAATATTTTCAGAAGAGCCTGAGTTCATTTTTTTCCTACTGTTAAACAGTTTCACTTCTTTATACCCAATACAAATATACAGTCAAATGTAAAAACAGCTCTATTTCAAACAATTCAGTTTTGAATATTAGCAAATTTAAATGGTTCCAAGTGTTGCTATGTATCACTATCAATTCAATTAAACATCAGTCATTTGTTTACATACAGTTAAATGATCAGACAGTTCTATTTCAAACAATTCAGTTTAGCATAAGTACACAGTTTACGTGTCAAACAGTTCTATTTGACCCTGAGATAAGATCCTATCAGGTGATACCACTCCAGGTCAGAGTGGACCTGGGAACGTTGACAATTAAGGAGTACGCTGTATTTCGCCAAGTTTCAGCACTACTGAATTCTCCCCATCAGTTTGTTTTGTGTCATAATCAGAACACTCGTCGGAGAAGTTTTACCCCTGTGCAGAGATGCAGTTGGTGTATTCTACAGCCCCAGCCAATTGGGCCAGTCGTGATACGAAAACAGGGACGAATTATTAAAAATATTTGGTGAGAAGACAAAACAAAAAATAAAGTGAATTCCTTCCTTTGTTAGAGTTTGGTCGGATTTCTTCTTCTATGCGAATAGACATTAGGTCATCCTTCACTTTATGAATGGGGCACCTAAAGAGACTCGAACTCACTCGTTTAGCTTTCAAGTCTCATTGGGTGCCTAGTTCATATGGCCTTGTTGGAAACATACACGTGTGTAAGAACAAAATAAATAATTCTAAAAAAGTACAAATCTCTTTCAGGACTTATTCATTATAAAATATTTACTTTTTCTTCTCTTTGAACCAAAACATCAAAAAAAGAAAAAGATTTCACACACACACACACACACACACACACACACACACACACACACACACACACACACACACACACACACACACACACACACACACACAGAGACATATATATATATATATATATATATATATATATATATATATATATATATATATATATATATATATATATATACACACAAAGACTACGACAAAATGCAGTGTACCATGACATTTACGAAAGAGGATGAAAAAAAAATTTGTAAATCCTTTTATCAGTAATCATGAAATTAACAAAATTATGATATACATTGGCATTATCTTCGTATCACATCCTTAATTAAAATTTATATTAGTAATATGAGATAATATCGGTTTACCGTGACATTTGCTTTAGTGGCTGATAAAAATACATTCATATAAATCAATTTATTAATGATTATGAAATAAACATTTCTATCGTCACTTCCAACCATGTACTTCATCATTTATAATATTCATAATATTAAATATTAGTAGTCGACATGTGATAGTCACACCGTTAGATAATTCATTGATAATTCTTATTATAATTAATAGAATAACAAAAATAATACGGCAACATAATTAATATTAATCACATACATTTAGTCATACATCTATAAAGAATGGTTTACTTTTAAATAATTGAATTTTGCATTTAAACACTTGAAAGCCACACGCTTCATATAAATGCAAATACAGATACTTCAGTTAGTAGAAGAATATAGAGGAAACATCTCGGGTTACAAAAATGTTTTCTTGGGTCAAGTAATCCCAGCAGTACATCACGAAAGAATAGAATACAACTACTGCGGCAGACCACACGGTATAAGGACACACACACACACACACACACACACACATATATATATATATATTATATGGATTTTCTTTTAAACCAAAATATTAATATTTAGGGTGAACCATTATACAGTTAAAACGGATATTATTAGTTATTATGTATTATCAACTTCTACACCAGTACAGCACAGTGTATTCTGTAACCAAAAATATACATCAGCAGACCAAAATTAAGTATATTTTTTTATTTATTTATGCAATTTTATTTTTGGTTGCAGGGTTTCTGGGTTGAAGTGTTTAAATAAATAAATAAATCCTAACAATATCCGTTTTGATCATATTCCAACACGGTAGAAAAATAATATCGTCTGTTTTGGGTTTCAAAAGAAATTAACTGACATAAAAGATTACAAGTACTCACTTAGGCACTTTTAATCTTCTGTTTATGGAAGCGACAGTATTAGACAAAAAATACTGCTAGCTGACCATTTATAAAGAAAGGTGGTGACTACTGATGACAGTTGCTATAAGTACGTAAAATTAAAGTTGGCGACTTAGTCGAGGGTGACTCGAAGGTTCCCTTTTCGGTAGCTACTTCACCGAGATGTAGGGGGGCGCAACTCTTTTCCCTGGACTGCTCCACTTTACCCTTGATTCGTACCTTATAATGCTGAGTGTTAAACAAGGTTGTATCAAGTACCATTTTTTGAGTCTTTGGTATGACTCAACCTGAGATCGAACCCGGGTCTCCTGAGCCATTGATGAACATTTATAACAATTTATGACCACTTTTTTGGAAAGTTATGCATGCTGTGTTTTTTTGTTTTGTTTTGTTTTTTCTTTCAGTAATCATGCTCTTTTTGATGATTATTTCCACTTTTCTCATAATTTTTGAGGAAAACATCAACTAATAAATGAAGACGATTCAGTTTTCTATATTACGAAGTGATACTCTATCTTATGTTACACCATGTGACCTTTTTCAAATGAAGACAACTGCTTAGTAGCCATAAGCAAATGAATAAAACCAGTAATGTTACACAAAGGTGGCTTTGGCAAAAAATAATCCATGAAGGTTGATATGCCATTAAACAAAGGAACTAAACAAAACCAAATGACTAATCACAAAATTAGGAGAGCGAATCAAGAAAAAAAATTAAGAATTCTAAACTCTTTTGCTGTTTCTGAGAATTTCATTTTTAGAAAAATATGATTTTTTGCAACGACTAAAGGGACGTTGACAGCAATAATAAAGAAAAATAATCTCTTCCTGTGGGTGTCTAAGCTATTGAAGTTTCATTAACATTTGTCGAAATAATAAAAAAGGTTAAGTTTTTTCACTTTCTGTTTTTTGTCTAATACTGTATAACGTAACTCTAATTCAAAAATAATTGCATACAATTATATGATTCCCAATATTCCAGCCTTATACAAATAAGTTGCAAACAGTTTTATAGTTTCTAGCATTTTTATATAATTATTTTCAAAATATTTTTTAACTCAGAATCCTAAACACTACGCTCCGTGTCAGAGTTCATTTTTAGTATAAAATACCGAACTGTAAAAAAATTTTCACGTTTTTGATTACAGAAAAGATGGTATGCAGTAACATTTATTAAACACATCAAAAATTATCTGGATTAGTTATATTTTGAACGGCATATCAACCTCTTGTTTAATGCCAAGATTTGATTTATTTGTAAATTTGTGATAATAATTATATTTTCAATGTTCCATTGCCTTTTATATAAATTGTTCTTTTATTTGTCTATCATAATTTATTTTACAGCTGTTACATAGTTTCAAGTATTCCTATCAAATACTAATAATTTTGAAACAGATCTATTTGACTTATAGATAACAGATACTACATCTCCAGATTAGAGTTAGAGGTAATAGAAATAAAGGGGATATTTTACTCTCCTCAGAGTTTCAGACCATCATCACCAGATACTGTTTAGTGTCATAACCTACGACACCCATTTTTACTGGGGTAAAGTCCTTATCCCGTTGTAGAGGATTAGATTCAGCGTATTCTTACCTCTGCCAACAAGAATTATATGGTCTTAGTTTTCGGCAAAAATTAATAAAGCAAAAAAGATATATTTTTAACTGTATGTTGAATCTATGGTTCTCAAAAGAGAACGCTGGGAACTTTTTCACACACGAAATATATTCATACAATCCTTAATTAGACCAAAATATTTGTGTCCACACCCAAGCATAGTCATCATCGGACGTTCGAATGCACACACACGTTCAAACGCCACCTCGGATACCTCCTACTCGCCTTTACCCACTTACTCATTGGTTGTTGTATATGAAACACGTGATCAAGATTAAAGGCCATTGTAGAGGCAGGCAAGCGTTTGGCGGGAAAGCATAAAACCATGAAGTAACAACGGTCAATAAAAGAATGATGCGTGGATGAAAACAATATGCAACTAAAGAGAACAAGGGGCAAGGCTTCAGTGTTGGCGGGGTGAGGGGACAAGCCGCTCTGCACACAGATCAGCATGCCAACGCCCCAACATCCAGTCCCCTGCCCACATTTCGTTTCTCATTTCCTTTTTCCCTTTTTTGATTCTCATTTTTTCACCCCCACCCAGATTTCCTATTATTTTCCGCGAAAATCTTATCTCCTGCTTTTTACCCTCATCTCCCACATTTCATCGCTCCTCCCTTTCATAGGCCCACAGAAAACATCATCATCATCACTCATCTTTCTCCTCGCTTTTAACTTTTCTTTTGCCTAACACTATCCGCACATTCTTTCTCTCTCTCCCCCCCCTCTCTCTCTCTAAAACTCTCAACAAATTCTTCTTTAATGTGTTTTTCCTTGTTAATTATTCTATCTTTTTATATCTCAGTCCTCTCTTCAACTGACGACCATTTTTTCAAACATCTCGACAACATCGTGCAAAGGAAGGTTTTCCACGAATGCATAAAACATGCATTTGCTGAAACGCCTTCCAAGAATTCATCGTCTCCAAGACTAGAATTTTACGATATATCAATTTGTAGACATTTTTGGCTGGGCATCAATGTCCATATTTTAATCATTCTTTTTGCTCCAATGTTCCGCTGAAATGGTCAGTTTTTAATATAGATGCAAAATTCCCTCTGATAGAAAGAATCAAAACCAAAAATAGGATCACTTAAGTTTGTGTAAATATATTTTATGGTGTGAGACAAAAATAGAATAAAATAAAATAAAAAGATAGATAAAACCACAATGTTTTATAATAACAAAAAAGAACACTTTTATTTAAAATATTTATTAACATGAGTTAATTTGTCCAGAAAAAACCTTTGTGTAGTTTGAGAAAAACTTGATTATAATATTAGATATGTTTTTAGAGATCAAAGTCCACAGATCATAGTACAAATATTTTAATTCTATGAATGCATTAAAAGAAACGATTCAAATTCATCTTATCTCGTCTTGATGTAAGGGAGATGACTCAATCTGGAATTTGGTCAATCATTTAGTTTTGTTGACATTTTTATATCCGGAACATTTTTTTTTAGATGACAAGAGCTCATTTAAAGTACATCTCACTGGCTCATTGGTGCAAGGGAATAATTTGGTCGGAAATTGATCCGAAACAATCCTCTTTAAAAGACAGGATGACAACAGCCATTTAACTTCTATATTTAGACGATCAAAAATTTAGGAAAATAACATTAGATTTGGTCCTTTTTATGAGTTTCAAGAATGTTTCCCAATTCGAATATTTATTTCCTTCCATTTTTGGAGATTCTTGAAATGTTCCCAAAATAGAATTCCTATTTTGTAACATTTTTATAAATACTAGAATGTTTTAAAATTCGTATGAAAACGCGTACAGAATGTAAAGAAATGTTTTACATCGGAAATGTTTTGATTCAAAAGGAAGAAAAAGGGTTTCTCTCAACACCTGCCATTTATTAAAGAATTTAGGTTGGTTGTTTTTGTGATTTATAGCATTTCAACCTTCGTAGGTTATTTAACGCCAAAACCATTTTTATGCCAAATAGTCAGTTTTATTTCAAACAATTCAGTTTAGCATGAGTACACAGTTTAATTGTCAAAAACATTTCTATTTCAGTTTATCCAAACACTTCTAATTCAGCTAATTCAGTTTAGTATACGTACAGATTTTATTTACACACAGTTAAATGTCAAAACAGTTCTATATTAAACGATTCAATTTAGTGTAAGTACAATTACAATGTCAAAAACAGTTCCATTTCAAGCATCAGTTTAGCATAAGCACGCAGTTTAAATGTAAGCACAGTTTAATTGTCAAAAACATTTCTATTTCAAAACAGTTTTATTTCAGATAATTCAGTTTATCATAAGTACGCAGTTTTAATGTCAAAACAGTTATATTTCAAACACTTCAGTTCAACATAAATACGCAGTTTAAATGCAAAAAACACTAAATTCAAACTAAAGTTTAGTTCTCTTTAAACCATAGATAGGACCCCTTTCAGGTGCTATCATTCTGGGCAAGAGTGGACCTGGGAGCGATGGCAATGAAGGGATGCTCTGCATTGCCTAAAGCTCCAGCATTACTGGAACCTCACCATCAGATTGTTTTGTGTCATATCCAGGACGCTATTTAGGGGAGGTTTTACTCCTGTGCAGCGGTGCAGACTGTGTATTCTACAGCCCCAGTTGAGTGGGCAATAAAGAATTTAATATGAACATTGAAAAGTTTTTAAAACAATTTCAAAAGATCAAACTATGAGTCAAAATCAAAATTTTAAGACGACAAAAACAACGAACAAAATTTATACTCTAGAAATTGCCTCATTGAAGAAGTATCCACCTCTTAGTCTTTGATTGTTGCCTACAATCTTTTAAAGGTAAATCAAAAGTTTGTGATCTGTATATTCAAAAATTGGATGAAGACTGACTCTGAGGTAGACTTGGTAATGTTGAAAAGTGAACAATAATGCCAAATATTCCTTCTTAATTGTGGAATATTTTAAAAAACATATTTATTTATTTATTGAAAAATAACAAAGGATTTAGTCAATATCTCTATCATCTCCCTGTAATAAAATATCATCAATTCCTACACCATTGGCATCAGCTATCAGTTGGAATTGTTTTGTTGAATCCGGAGATGAAAGAACAGGGTTACCGGTAAATATAGATTTTATTTCTTCGAAATATTCGTCATAATTCTCTTTACACCAGTAATTAATTGTCATTTTCAGAAGATCAATAAGAGGATTCATAGCTGATGAAAAAATTTTCCTCAATTTCCGGTAGAATGAAATTATAAAAAAGATCTCATAAGTAGTCGGAAAAGGATAATGTTTCATAGCTTCTAGTTTAGTTGTGATATGTTTACCATAACCTTGACACACTGTTAAACATGTTTAACATATGACCGACTGTTTAACATATCCTTTACCCACTCTATGGTCTTGATATCTGTTGCATGTTTTATTAACTTGAATTATCCTAATTTCACATTTTATGCGCTAAAGGTAAATTACGTGAGATATGTAGAATCTGGGTATGAATACTTGTTTCATCACTTTTATATGAACTTCAGTTTGAGTTCGAGTTTTATTTTGACGGCAAAAAAAGCAAAACTTTTTCTGCGGTGAATAATGTTATGATTTAAAGAGTAAAAAATAACAACCAAAAAAAACCTCTGATTGATTGATGAGCTGAAACACAACCTTTGCGGTTTTGTGTTTCATAGATTGATATATACAAACATATATATACAGGAGTCAATAATGAAAAGTTCTCGGCCATACCAATAATGCGTTGATCTTAAACCGCGAAAGTTTGTTTCTGGAAAGATGTCACTGTAGGAGTTCCCATATATATATATATATATACTCGAAAGGTTATTGAAAAATTCTCGGTCAGGTAAATACTCAGTTTATCTTAAATTGCAAAATATCCCTTCTAAAATGTTTAGAGCTTGAAGACTGAGAATTTTCACTAAGAGAAAATCGAAGAAAATGTATCATTCAATTTAAGCATTAAACCACGTGATTCAAGCAATCAGGTTGCGCAATTTCGTTCCTACTTTCAATGAATTTCATTCAGTCTTAAACGGGACAAAAATCATCTAATGTTATATATTGATATTTAGTACTACTCAAATGATGCCAGTAACCTTCCTAAAGAATACACTTTATCAATTTTAACAAATTCATTGTCGTAGCAAAAGTAGAGGCGTGTCTTCATTGAATGATGTGAATATTTTCAGGAATTCAAGTTTTCCGGCATTTTGTGTACTCTACACAACAAAGACATGGGTATGCAGATCTACGCATGCGTACACTTTCGCTTACACGGAAGCTTATAAAAAGATACAGAAAAAATGGCGTGTTCTCTCATAAACTATTGATAAATAATCCACAAGGTAGAAACATTAGAGGAAGAAGAGTGGCAAATAATGTTTTCATATTGAGGATATGATATCTCATCAGAAACGCTCTTTTAAAAATTAGTTAAAAGGAAGGAAGATGGATTTTTGCGGTAACTCAAACGTCTCCTTTAGTGTCTAATTATTTCCAAGGTGTAATTCACTGGTTCTGCCCTCAAGAAACTAACCTAATTATATTTTCTTAAACCCTGCTATGCATTTGGCTGAGTAGCTCAGTCAAAGACAGTTGGCTCCCCAGGTCAATACGGATGGCCCCAATTATTTTGGTGCCATAGGCAGATCGAAGCCATGCTGTGATAGATCACGTGGGCTACGCTGAGCAGTGGTGGCGGCGACGATGAGACAGCAGCAGTAGCAGCAGCAGTAGTAAAAATTCGACTATTTGTTTATTTATTTAGAGTTTTGGGGTTATTTTATTTACATTTTCTTGATACAGTCTTCGGAAACTTTTCCCCTCGGCCAATTTTTAATTAACTAAGCTCATTTTAAGAAATTGTATTTGGGATATTTGCGAGAACACAGAGACTTGTTATTCATTTCAGGTTTTAACGGAGAACAACGTCCGCAATTGATTATTCTTAGCCTGTCATATTGTAAGAGCAAATTTTCGTTAGAATGGGAAAAGTGAAGATCAAGTTGTCGCTATGATTCGTAAAAAAAGAAAAAAAAGCATCAGGTTAAAGATCTATAATAAGAATGTTTTAAAACCTTTTGGCTTGTTTATTTCTTTTGATAATTTTTTCTGTAATAAGCATGATCTTTGAAATTGCCGTTTGATCTGAAGAGATTCCCTTTATAATTTAGCAAAGGCTCCATCATTTTACTGTCGGGCATTCTTATATAACAGACTTATCAACGAATTGCTTGGAGTATTTCCACTTTGACATCTTCCTTAAACTTTCTTTATCTTTTCTGTCTTGTTTGTTCGATTGTAAGCATTGCGAAAAGTCTGTATTTAATGCTCTTAACAATTGGGGGAAAAAATTTAAATACACGAAAGAGATGGCAAATAATAAAACGAGAGACTCAATTTGACTTGTTTGAAGTAGGCTTCCCGGCAGTTAATCCTCAGGAATTTGAAGACCGAGAATTTAATTAAGAAGGTGAAGATATTCTGTATTGGTGCCATCCGTTTGCTTTGAAAGACTCAAAGATATTTCTCTTTCATAAGAGTTTACATTATGTGTGGAATCTTTCAGACTTAACACATAAATGGGACAATAAAAGGTACTACCATTCATGATCAGTGAGGATCTGGCAACATAAACGGGACAATAACAGGTACTACCGTTCTTCATCAGAGTGTACCTGGCAACATTGATAGGATACTAATAGGTACTACAGTTCTTGACCAGAGTGCACCTGGTAACAGATGGTACACTAACAGGGGCTACCATTCTTGATCGTGAGGATCTCGCAACATGGATGGGACACTAACAGCTACTACTATTCTTGATCAGTGAAGATCAGCCAATATGGGACACTTACACAGTTAACCTGGTAACATAGATAGGACACTAACAGGTACTACCATTCTTGATCAGTGTGGACCTGGCAACTAAGAAATTCGCAACACTCCCCAGATCTCGAGAACTGTTGCCTTAGTATTGGATGATGTTTAGTATCGTACTCTGGAATTTTGCAAGCAAATAAGTTTCGGCCATGCAAATCCTTGTTATATACACACATCAGAATCATTTCTAATGACTAAAAAGGTTCAATTCCATCAGATTTTGACATCCAAACATAACTTATTCAAAGCCAGAAGATCAGATCTACTCAGGGAAAAAGTAAAAAAGATCGATAAGATGCAGAAAACAAAGCGAAGCTTCAAAGACTGAAAATCTTGCAAATTATCCGGACTTTGCAAGGGAATTGTGAAGATGAAAAAAAAAAACCCCGGAAATATCGTATATATATATATATATATATATATATATATATATATATATATATATATATATTCCAACCATGTTTTCCCTTACTTCCTGGTTATTTTACTCCTTTCTAACTCTTTCGTCCATACTCTCCTTTTCAATTTTTCATCCTCCTCACATCCTCGCTTTCCCTTGTATTCTTGCTCTCCTAAAAATATCATTTCATCACATTTTTGTTTTATTTAAAATATTTAAAACCAAAACTTGTATCCTCCTTGACATACTGAGACAGTAAAAATGCACTAGAAATATCGAAACAACGCTACGATAACAGGTGGAATTAATCAGAATACTAAGAAGAGTTTGAGAATATTGGTGTCTTCATGTGAATCAAAGAAGGTGCTGTGTATTTGAAAATTTCTGCTATCATTCAATCTCCATTAATAAACATCAGACATCGGTTTGTGAAGTGCAAATGCATGGAATAATGATAAACTCCAGTGAAAGACCATTGGCAAACGCTGATGTGAGAAAATCTCAAGGAGTAAAATAATAATATTAATAATAATGAGGCCGGTGTGAAAAACTCGTTAGGATTTAAAATAAAAGAAAGCAAAAAGATAAACAAATATTTAAACCCTGCCAGAGAACTAAAGAATACTGGAACATGAGAGTGAAGGTTATACTAATTTTCGTCAGGGCACATGTAACGGTCGCCAAATGCTTGAAAAAAGAATTGACAAATGGGAAATTAAAGGGAGAATCAAGACCCGCCAGACCCCACAGCATTGTTAAGATCGGCTTGACTACCCAGAAGAATCCTGAGGAGATTACTGTCTCTTAGACTCTAATAAATATCAATGAAAAACTTACAAAGAGTGAAATACTACTACTACTACTAATACTACTAATAATAATTGCTAAAAGAGTATAACTAGACACGACTGGGTGTGGAAAGTGGCCGATATATAGTGAATTGGGCAAGAAATTTAAATTTGACCATACGAACAAGTAGTGCATGCACAACTCAGAATCAGTCCTAGAGAATGAAATAAAAAAGATTCCTGGGATTTTGAAAGCGACTCAACATAAAGGGAATTTACGAAAAAATGATTAAAGATTTAGGAAGAATCTGCTCAGGTCAACAAGCCAAAAACTTACAGTCCAAGCAAGAATGATTATAAAGGAAGGTTGCTTTTCTGACATAAAGGAAATATGTGCACAGGTCATCATCATCATGTTCATGTCGTGCTACTGAACAGATTTCTCGGACTCTCCCTTACCATTCGTCTTCATCATCCATTACTCCCGGCAGTAGCTCTAGACTACATCCTGTGTCTGTACAGAGCTGTTGTAGTTAAGTTCTAGTTGGTCGTCCACCACTTGCATGTCTGTGTAAAAGGGCCTATTGGAGAACGTCACCTATGAGTTCGTTCTTACTTCTCCAACAGTGTCCTGCATGTCAAGTCCGTCTTATTTAGATGGTTTTAGTGATAGGAGGCAGGTGGCCGTACAGTTGCTAGTTTGTGGGACGTTGCTTCCAAGATTTGTTCAATATGACTCAAAACATTTTTGTGCAATTCCCGTCAAAATTTTTCTCTATTCACTTAGTCAGCGTCGATGTGGGGCATCCATAAGATAGTGTGAACATGACCGCTGCTTGGAAAAAATTGCGTTTTATTTTATCGGTAGGTTTGACTTCCATATGATCAATAACAAATAGATTACAGTCCATGTCTTTGCAAGTCGCATAATGATGTCATTCTCAGTAGTTGAGACGCTTCTTCCGAGGTAGGTGAATTTATTCGCTAAATTCAGAGAGCCACCATTCAGTGTGGAGATGCCTCTTTTTTGATTAAAACACGTGTACTCTGTTTTGCCTGCATTGATATGAAGGTCAATGCCACCTGCCACCTGTTATAGACTATTCAGCAGGGATTCGGATTGGGTAGGTGTATTTACCAGAAGCACTTTGTCACCTGTGTAGTCAGCGTCCGTAATATTTTGTGTGGGGTATTGTCTGCTTCTAGCTTTTTCTTAGTGTAAAATTATTGTCTTTTATTTGATCTATTGCCTTTCAAAGTACGTAGTCTTATAAGATTATGAACAAATATCGGGCTAATGTATCCCCCTTGCAAAACATCAGCAACAATGTCTACATCCGGTGAGCGAACTTTAACTTTCGTGTTTTTATATAGCATCATTACGGCTGCGGAAGTTTCTATGGGGAGATCATAGGCTTGAAGAATTTGCTCCATCTTCCCTCTGGGTATGGAGTAAATGCCTTGGAGAAATCTACAAATATGAGTGTCGCCTCGAGGTTTTTGCCCGAAATCCCTCTAAGATTCGACGTATTGTTAGAATATGTGATATTATGGATCGGTAACTCCGATAATCATTTTGATTCTTACCCCAAATTTTCTCAATTTCTAGTTGGATGCGGTTGAATCGCAAAGCATAATAAATCTTGGCCGCTATAGAAGTAAGGGTTATACACCGGTAGTTCTTGGCAATTCCGTGGTCACCTTCTGCCTTTTGTCCATATCTTTTTCGTGTTCTGGGTATATACGGCGTTACAATATCGGAGCAGGAAGTTGTCGAATTTCCTTGTCTTCCATACTTCCGGTGGTATTTCATCAAATCCCGGTGCTTTTTTTTTTTTTTAATTTTTCTTTGAACTACGTCGATTTTTGCTTTTAATTTTTCTTTGAACTACGTCGATTTCTTCAGGAGTAAACTGTCCCAGTTTGATGTCTAGTTGATTATTAAGAGAAAAGAACAACCCAAAAGAGCTGAAAAAAATATTGAAAACGAAAACTTAAAGGAGCCCAACTCCAAAGCACCAACATTAACTCATAATCAAAGAAACAATGTGAAATTAATGAAAAAAAAATCATCGGCAAAAAGAAAGGTACATTATTATCCTTAAAGAATCCAACTTGGAAAATTCAAGGTATAAACTGTAAAGGTAAATAGATTAGTTGAAAACTATGCCAACGGACAACAATATCGAACTTTACCATCTAATTTATGCAAGACTAAAATGAGTCCGCCAAAAATTTGGTGTCCCCCTAAGGAACCAAAACAAAAAAAATTCAAATACTTGAACAAGCACAAACACTAAGGAAGGAAAAATACTAAAGGAACGAAATGGAAAAAAAAACATAAAAACTTCGAAAAAAGTCAACCACAGTAAACACAAAAAATTCAACTGGAAGAAATAAACCAAAATTACTGGTAAAAGAAGGAAGTCTTAAAGACTGAACTAAGCAATGCAAGCAAAACAGGAACTTCTAGAATAAAGAAAATTCTACCGGCAGTTTGGACTAGAAAGCAATATCACAAATGAACGACTGAATGCGAAGAAGCAAAAAAATTTCCCGAGCAAGATGTTGGGGCAGAAAGACTATAATAGAATAGCCGAATGAATAAATAATTTGAAGAAAGATTTGCAAGGTCTTGATGGAAGCCCTGAAGAGGACATACACCTGGACTCATTCGGAGTAACACTGTAGAAAAATTTACGTCTATCTGCGACAGATTCTCTCAGCAACTAAATAAATTAATATAAGAAGCAAGTATACCAGGAAAAAAACTTTTGAGATCAAAAGAGATACCCCTCAAAAGAACCATCCCCAGCAACTATAGACCGATAAAAGGTTTGCCTATGATGGGGAAAATACCAACCGTACAAATAAGAGAAGAAATATATTACTTGCTTGCATGCCGTAGCTATTTCCGTAAGAACAGAAAGTATTCCGCAAGAGAACAAGAGGAAGGTTAGGTTAGGTTTGGTTTTATCATATATCAACCGTTGTTGGTAGTTTAATGCCAAATCCTTTTTATACATACATACATACATACTTTTATATATATATATATATATATATATATATATATATATATATATATATATATATGTATATTAGATTTATGATTTCTAAACACATTTTGTAGATAACAGTTTTAAACGAGCCAGGGCTCATTTTTTCACACAGTTAAATGGTTTCACTTATTCCTTTCTAATACGAACAATTTCTACTCACGATCATTTGTTTACACATAGTTTAATGTTTTCAAGTATTGCTATGTATCACTAACAATTTAGTTAAACATCAGTCATTTGCTTACACACAATTAAATGATCAAACAGTTCTATTTCAAACAATTTAGTTTAGCATGTCGACAAAGTTAAATAGTTGCAAGTATTGCTATGTATCACTAACAATTCGATCAAACATCAGTCATTTGTTTACAAACAGTTAAATAATCAAAGAGTTCTATTTAAAACAATTCAGTGTAGCATAAGCACACATTTTTGCTTACTCACAGTTAAATGATAAAACTGTTCTATTGAGAACAATTCAATTTAACATAAGAACACAGTTTAAATGTCAAACAATTCTATTTGACCCATAGATAGTAACCTATCAGGTCCTAACACTCAGGATCACAGTGGGCCTGGGAGTGATGGCAATGAAGGGCTAAACCGCATTTCCCAAAGCTCCAGCATTAGTAAAACCTTACCATCAGATTGTTTAGTGTAATATCAAGCATACTCGTTGGAGGAGTCTTACTCCTCTACAGAGATGCAGTCAGTGTATTCTAGGCCAAGGACAAGAGGAGCAGATGAACTAGTATATATAGAACAGCAAATGAAAAAATGAATTCATTTCAGAGATTGACTACAAAATCTCCTGTGATATGGCCTCTTAAACTTGGATAAGAAAATGTCTAGAATCTACAAAATATCGCACAATATTATAAACTTGAAGAACTTAAAAATGGCATTAACGGCAGGAGGATAAAACCTTGTAGGAGAGATTATCCAAAGCGGCCACAAACAAGGAGATTCACTCTCGCAACTGCCAGTTTTCATAGCAATGATGCCACTCGATCACATACTTAGGAAGTTGACAAGAGGCTACAAATTTACAAAGATACAGAAAAAGACACAAAAAAACTTTTGTATACAGATGATATCAAAGCATTTGGCAAGACGACTAGGTAGACTTATAGAAAGATTGAAAATGAATTGAGACTCTGGTACCAACAATAATTATATACAGCCAGGATATAAAAAAAAAGCCCAAAACAGAAAGATGTGCCGTACTCATGATGAAAAGTGGAAAAGACAAATAACGGAAGGAATAGAACTGCCGAATCAATAAATAACCAGGAAGCTTGGAGAAAAGGAAAATTACAAGTAGTTGGGGATTTTGAAAGCGGACACCATCAAACAAGCATAAACGAAAAAAAAAAAAAAAAAAAAAGTGTACGCCAGACGAACAAGAAAACTTCTCGAAAGCAAGATCTGCAGAAGAAATCCTAACTATAAATAGCTGGGCAGTACCTCTTGTAAGATTATCGGGACCATTCTTAAAATGAACACGAGAGAAACTCAGAGAAAGGGATCAGAGGACAAGAAAGTTAATGACTAAGCACAAAACCTTTGACCCGAGAGTTGACATAGAGTATTCGTGTCGAGAAAAAAAGGAGGAAGAGGATTCGTCAACTTTGAAGATTACATGAATGCTTCAATACGAGAACATTAGGACTACTTTTAAAAGAGCAAAGAAAGACTAATTACAGCTGCCAGCAACAGTGTTGTCAATATAAGAACAAACAAAATAACGACAAAAACTAGGAAACAGAAATGGGAAGAAAAACAAATGCATTGGTATATCAAGCGACTGACGACATCTCACATGAGAAGCCCCGGACGTAGTTACGAAAGGAAAACCTTAAAAGAGAAGCTGAATCTCTTTTAATAGCAGTTCAAAACAACGGCATAAAGACCAATTATATCAAATCGAAAATCGATAATGCGCTAAAGAATGATATGAGTAGATTATGTGGTAACAAAGACGAAACGATTAACCACATTATAAGCAAATGTAGCAAACTGGCCCAGAAGGAGTGTAAGAGTAGACATGATTGGGTAAAGAAGTTGACCCACTTCGAATGGTGCAAAAATTTAAAATTTGATCTTATTATAAAATGGTATACACAGAAACAAGAATCCGTCTTAGATAATGAGAAGCATTAAAATCTCAGAGATTTTGAGATATAAACAAGTCACCTAATCTCGACCAAATAACCAGACCTAGACAAAAAAAGCTTGCCGTGTAGAGGATTTAACCATTCCAGCGGAGCAAAAATCAATGAAAACGAAAAGAGACTAGTACTTAGACCTTGCTAGAGAACAAAGATAGCTATGGAACAGGAAAGTGACGGTGATACTAATTGTAGATGGCGCACTCGGAACTGTCCCCGAAGGCTTGAGAAGAGGGCTGGAAGAGTTGGAAATCAGAGATCATCCAGACAACAGTATAATTAGGAACGGCTTGAATATTGAGAAACGTCTTGGAAACCAGAAGAAACTTGCTGTCACTCAGACTCCAATGAAAGACCACCAGCAAATACTAGAGTGAAAAACTTGCAAGGAATAAAATAATGATGATAATAACAAAACCAAGTATGACCAAGTAGTAAAGTTGATCCACTGGGAATTAGATAATAGATAAAATGTTGACCATACTACCAAATGGTATATGTCCAAACCAAAAGCCGTTTAAGATGATAAGAGGCATAATATTATCTGGGATTTTGATATACTAACGTATCTCCTAGTTCCGACCAGAAATCCTGAGTTATTTTAAAGAAGATAAAAGAACTTGTCTTCTAATGGATTTTGCCGTTGCAGCAGACAACAGTATAAAAATAAAAGAAAGCAATTAGGTAAACAAACACTTCGATCTTGTGAGACTATAGTGAAAGGTCAACGGCTAACTCTGGCCTGAAAAACTTTCAAGAAGTAAAAAAAAAAAATAAAAAAAAAAAAATGGTATCAATCTCATCTCTTAGAAGAGCAATATGATGGATCTGGGTGCAGGCCTTGATATTGCTGAATTGAGAACTGTTATCGATGCAGAAGGTTTCTTCTTTCCATGGCCTTTTTATGTCCAAAAAAGAAAAAAGAACTTATTCAGATTTATACCAGTGTCGTCGAAGCAGTTGCTAGATCGAGGCAAAAGGCAACATCAGTCCGCTCTCGGAACACAAGGTCTTTTTTCAGAATTCTTTCTCCTAGATTGCTATGCTCTTCTCTTTTAAATTTAGTTGATTGTGGGTGAAGGAGACGAAACGCATTCAAGAATTTCTTCTGGACATTATCTCGAAATCAACACAAACAGCCGTGGTCATGATTTGAAATCGGTTCCCCGATTCCGTTTTTCGCACCAGTAACCGTTACACCAACCGCTTCTCAATAATACGAATAATGTGAAAAGCGAGTGATATTACCGGTGGTAATCCTAATAAAGAGAACAATGAGAACAACAACAACAGCAGCAGCAGCAGCTACAATAACAACAAAAACAACAATAATAATGATTGAAGGAATAAAAATTGAGATAATAAATTTCAATTCATTTCAATTTCGAACTTAATCTGAAGAAATGTCTGTCTTTTTAAAGTCGTTGTTCCTATTCAAGTGATGATGACAAATATGGAGACTGGTTCAGTGAAAATTTGGCACAGCAGGAATTGGGTGGGAGCTGCAAAGGAGTAGTGGTGATGTATAGGGGCTGAGGGATTCAACAAATCCAAGAAAATGCTAGACAAACAAACGAGCCACGACCAAAAAGCAGAATTGGAACAAAGCAGAATGAAAATTAAACTGATTCTGATTTCCATTATTCAAAAATCCAATTAAAAAAATTATATGCGAATAAAACCTAAAAACGATTTAGTATAAATTTTGAGCGCATGATTAATATAATTCCATGATTAATATAATTTGCATTCAAAGAAATAGCAATTTATAAATCCCGTCCTTGTATTTACTGAAAAAAAATGTTTTTTTTTTCTTTTTTGTGTGTGTATTTAAAAAATAAAATTATTTTCCAGCTAAAGAATCAACCTTTGTTATATAAAAGGGTTGTCCATAAGGTCTTTTAAAAATGATTACGGAAAGAAAAAAGAAAATAATTGTATGGTGTTAAGAATAAATATTTTTGGAGATACACTCCAAGATCGCTCTATGACATATTTCATCATTTTTATTCGACACAAAGAACAACTGCAACTTCTTCGGATAATCATGAATGAATAAATACTAAACAAATTTTAGAAGTCTAATGTCGTGTTCACAATTATTCAAATATTTGCAAAAAGTTCAGAGGTAGAAAGATGAATCATGTCCTAATGTTTTCTAAGAGATTGTAATTTATTTTTCTTTTAAAAAAGTTTAGAAAAATTGTCTGCATAAAAATTTCAATCAGAAGGTTTTAAACTTAAATATTCAAATCAAAATCAAAACTTTAAATATCCGTAAGCATAAAAAACATAAACAAAAAACAAAATATGTTCTTGTGTTAAAAAAAAATGGATCCTAAGCAAATGGATTGGTACCCACGGTAAAGCTCTGGTTTGCAAATTCTCTTAGGTCAGAAGTTTGATGATGAATAAACTCAAATTATCGAACATACATTCTGTTCCACATATTTATCCGGTGGTTCAATACGCTTAGCACATTATCAAAGTTCATAATTCTTCAAAAAATATAAAAGAAAATAAATGACAATTCACTTCTTTATTGGGTTTGAAACTTTCCAGTGCCTCTTCATATGTCATCTTGGGTAAAATCAAACTAAGCTTAGTAAATATCTATAAAAACTGAACAAATTCCTTTCCCGTGGTGTTATGACTTAGGAGCAATACACGTGGGCCTCTGATTGTTCGATTTAAACAGTATGTCTCAAACTTTTGATTTTGTGTTTAACTAAACTCATCTTAGCAAATGACAACTTTTTTTTTACAAAGAACAGATTATTGCAGTGGTGCAACATTGTAAATAGGTAGTCGCCAGGTGCGAATAGAAAGGCAATAAAAACGGGCTGCAGTTGGAAGAGAGACGAGTTAAAAAAATCCAGTCCAGTAAGCTAATTGTGATTAGACATGCTTTATCTGGAAACCCAATAAGAAAGCTGCCATTAACAAAAAGTACATTGAAACCACTAGCCATATTAGAGAGCGCTTGAAAAGGTCAGGCAATAGTAGTGGGTGTTCAGTGTGCTGAAAACTCGAATCAAAAGAGCTGGTTTTTCGATCTCATTTTTTTTTTGTGGTTAGGGACTCGAGCCAGACGAACTGTAGCGTGAACTGAGAGAGACAGACCCCTTCCCAAATATCCGAGAAGTGCTGGTTTCTACTAGAAGAAATCAAGCGCTGCAAATCTATCCAGCACATTGTGCCCGTCATCTGTTTGCATTTATTTTCCTGGCCTCCCTAACTTAAAGAGGGTAATAAAACGATAGAAGGTCTTACATTAGAGGCAAGTTGTGATTTTATATTTTCCGTCTCCTCGGAGACGAATACCGTTACTGACATAGCAACCGTCCATGAAGATGCCACTAATGGTTTGTTATCAGGTTTGATAGACCATGAAGTAGAACCTCACAGGTGCGAATTACTTGTGGACTTCAGCAGCTTAAAGTTAGTAAATACAATAAATGATGAAAAAGGCCGTTTGATATAATGAGTAAAAATGTAAGATTTTCTTTTTAGAGTTTTTGTCCAACTCACCGTTGTACAGACTGACCAATAACGGCCTTCACCTGTTGTTGGCTAAATGCCTTCCATGTACCACGGCTTGGAATAAAGTCTTGAAGAGCACTGCAAATCATTGGAGGATACCGTCCCTCTTCGACCCTTCAGGTTTTTATAGTGGGTTGTGTAAAAGATCCATTGGAATAACGGTCTTCTAACACAAGTGACACACCCTCAATGTGCGATATTGTATTGCAAAATTAACTTTATCGCCGACCTTTCATGGATCAACAGCCCGACAAGTTGAAGAGTGAAAAAATACGAAATATTGCACCCTTTTCAAAACGGACAATTTTGAACCAGTCGACATTAAGACATCTGGCATAATTGACCTACAGCCCATTTCTCTAATATGGCATCTTTTAAAATCTTTATTTTGACATCATTTTCCGAACGTTATTGCTTGAGTTTTTGAATTCAGAGTATATTTATTCTTCTCGAGCAGTTAACTTACCAAGATTCTAGATCGCAGTATACTGTTTAACCATACACAGAGAAAGAGTAGAGGGAGAAGAGAAATCTCTCTCTCTCTCTCTCTCTCTCAATATATATATATATATATATATATATAAGGTAAAACGGAAAGAACAATATATTTGATGATTTGTTTATTTGTCAACGCGTTTTGACTTCAATCTTTTTTTAATGCAAAACTGTTTTATCAAAATTATTTTAGAATTAAAATTATTATAATAAATAAATTTTGAATAAATTAGAAGTTTTCATCAGGGCTGGTAATCTTACTTGTGAAAAAATGGATTAATATGGACATAGCAAGATCAACAAGCCCTGATGAAAACTTATATATGAAAAAATCTTACGCGACACACATGAAGATAGATGGATACAACGTCGAGAAATTCTTACCCAAAAAGGACAGCAACAATAGATTAGAACATATTTCATTACACAAATATTTAATCTCTCCTTATTACCTGAACTTTATATTAAAATGATAGTAATTAAAATAACAATTTATTTAAAATTGATCTCAGCATTCATTAACTTGTTAAATTGGCGTATTCTCTTATTTATCAGAGAGAGAGTAAAGTAGTTGCGGAAAATTTGTTAAGGTAAATAGATTTAATTTAAGTGGGATGACCCGAGAAGATTCTTGAGACTGTGGCTTTTTATTAAAAAGTCTCGAGACCAGATGCCACGAAGAATTAGATCGAAACTTAAATCAATTCGAAGAAATTAGCCGACGAAACAAATGAGAATTGCATCTATGCCTCAACCATTGACTTTTCGTTATTTGTAATCGAGTAAGAAAAAAATTGTCACGAGGTAATAAAGTAAAATATGTGGACATAGAAATGTCTGAGTTGATATTCATCCCCACACTGAAGAGACACGAGAAAAGCTACAACGAAAGAAATGAGGAAGTGGGCGCTGAGAGATCAACGGAGCAGTAAAAAAAAAAAACCCAAAAAACCCCCTCAGACACGTAATGTAAACCCATAATATGAATATAAAAAAATTACAGTGTCTTTTTTTCCTACTTAAAGACAACTTTAGAAAGAAGTTATATATTTCCAAATCTTAAAATATTTCAAAATAGAAACCACTCGAAGAAATGCTGTTCAGAAAAGGTCTGATTTTTATAGATACGTGGATGATAATGCCCTTGCGTACGCAAGTTTATCCGTCTTGAAATGTAAAGTCTTAAAATAAACATTTCCTGATGAGAACCAACGGCCGAAACTGTTCGGGATTGACAAATTTCTACTATCTACTGTTCATATTTTTTCATTCATGCTTCATTTATTAAGTTACGGTTGAATAAATTCATACAAACATAAGAATTTTAGTAACGGATAGATCGATTGATCTACACAATGGAGTAAATGTAACGAGGTTGTCATGGAACGTATGCTTTTATTGATTGTCCTTTTACATCTGTTCTTCTCTTTCTCTCTCTCTCTCTCTCTATATATATATATATATATATATATATACACGAGGATCATTAAATAAGTTTCCAGACTTTTTTCGTATGGGCACTTTTATTGTGAGAACACACATGAAACTCTCGTCCCCTCCGAAGTAATCTCCTCCGGCTGCAATGCAATTGTTGTACCGTTCCAACAACTTCTGGAAGGCCCAATGGAAGTCCTCTTGTGTGAGCATGTCAATGACCTTTTTCACAGCCATTTCATCTCCTCAATTGTCTCATAATGACAGCCTCTGAGCTTAGGGAACAACCAAAAGTCACAGGGAGCAAGGTCTGGACTATAGGGAGGCTGAGGAACTGTCTTGATGCCCATCTTGGTCAAATAGTCGGTGACAAGGTTGGAGTTGTGGACTGGTGAATTGTCCCGGTAGAAATGCTACTGACCCGATTTGAAGAGTGCTGGCCTCTTCCCAAGGAATCTCTTCCTGAACTCCCTTAAAACCTCAACATAGTAACCCTGACCCTTTGGCCAATCAACGGATAAATCAATCAGTCTTTTGACTTCCTTACTCCTTCCATACCTCTCATCCTCTCTCACAGACTCCCTGCCTTCCTTGAATCTGTTATGCCACTCAAAAACTCATGCTCGATGGTCGAAAAGCATTCCATACTTTTCTGTAGCATTTTTTCCAAGTTTAAAACAGAATTTCATTGCATATCGTTCTTCCTCACGTCCAGATTGCATTTTTGAAATTCATCAGCTGTGACAATCAGGCTTTAGTAGGATGCATTCCAATTGCTGCTGTAGCTGTTCATTTGAAGCTGAAATCATATAAATTGGTCAGTCATCTCATAAGATGTATAATAATAACAGAATGTATTTTCAAGAGTCTACGACAATGTTAAATGCCTGTACAAAAAAAGTCTGGAAACTTATTGAATGCACCACGTATACATATACATTTGGGATGGTTAAATTGTCGCCATTTTAAATTATTCATTTCACTTATTCGTTTTTTGTTTTTTTCGAGTTTTGTCTACAATGTATCAATCTAGCGTTAGTTTGGTACTGGCTGTAATCAAAGCTGCACTTTGACGCAATTCACTCCCCCAGAAATGCACCTTGACGCAATTCACTCCCCCAGAAATCCGAGAACGGTACGCTGTACTGCTTGATATTCCTGTTGATAGATCCTGCATGAAGATTTCACAGTGTTTGGGTGTCAGTGTGAGGAGAGATTCATATTCATATTAATAAGACAACTTAAACCTCAGTCCACATCATAGTGTTAGGAGTTGTCACGAGTGACGGCAAAATTTTGCCTCCATTTATTTATCCACACAGCCTCATACTCAACATGGAGGCCTACATTAAGTGTCTGGAGGAGGTTGTGCTTCCTGGATCGAGTGGATGGCTGTTGGAAGACCCTACAACTGACAATATGACTGCCCCATGCCAAACAAGAGAACCCAGTCTTAACTGTCAGAAAATTTCTGCTCCCACATCACCTCCAACATCTGTTCTCCACACTCTCCAGATTGCAATATCCTTGATTATTATATGTGGGATGTGGTTGAGCACGAGACCTAGAAAACACCGTGCTACAGTAAAGATGAACTGAAGGCAAGGATACCGGCAGAATTTAGCTATTAAAACAAAACCGTAAGAAAGGCTTGCAGGAGATTTCGAAATCGTCGTTGAAGACAATGGTTATTTTTTAGAATAAGTTCAATCTGTGTTATTTCAAGATATTTTCATCTAATTTTCGTCAATATATCTGATTTTAATGCTAAATTCATTTTTGAGTAATTTAGACGACAGTTTAGTGTTCGCCAATGGCCCGGGAGACCTGGGTTCAATCCCAGGTCGAGTCATACCAAAGGCTTTAAAAATGGTACTTGATACCACCTTGCTTAACACTCAGCATTATAAGGTACGGTTCAAGGGTAAAGTGGAGCAATCCTGGGAATGGAGTAGCGCCCTCCCCTACACCTTGGTGTAGTAGCTATCGAAAAGGGAGCCTTCGGGTCACCCTCGACTATGGTCGCTAACTTACTTTATTCATCGCACCCTGTAAACCAAAAATCATTCTAAACACGCTTCTTCCATTTAGAATTGATTAAGAAAAACAACTTGTTTTAAAAGGAATACTTCATGCCATTACGGCAGAGCTGGTTTAAAAACCTGTATTATATCTGGAGCTCCACGCTTCTTTCCCGTAGTTGTGAGTTTCCTGTCGTCACATCTGGTTGATGTTACAAAAAGCCACGTAAAAGAGGTGTCAGTAATATCGCTCGTACCATTCGCAGTCGAGCACTTTTTAAATAATGTATATAAACACTACTTCCGGGGGTGCCCGTGGTGTAATGGTTATCGTCCTAGGAAATGGACACTGCGACACAAGTTCAAATCCTGGATTAGACTGTATTTCACATAACAGGTATGAATCCAATTATTCTCCCTCCAGCTATGGGTAAATAGTAGGACAGACTAGGTTCTTCAGCCTTGGTGAGGCAACAAGTCTAGGAGAAGGAAAACTCTGAATTCAAACCTGTTAAACTCCGCCTAAAAATTGACCTTGTGTCATATCCTACCCGATCGAAGGGGTTGGTAAATATGTATAAACACTACTGAAGGGGTCATATAGGACCCTGATTTTATTGTGGCAACTAGTAACATCTGCCAGTTTTATGATTGGGAAAACACTGAACTGACAGTATCGGGAGAGTAGAGTGGAGCTTCATTTATAATATATATATATATATATATATATATATATATATGTGTGTGTGTGTGTGTGTGTGTGTGTGTGTGTTCGCATAATCACGATTGATAAATCAACTTTCTTTTGAAAAACCAACTTTTTATAATATCATAAAATACTTTTCTATAATTCTTATAATGTTTGAAAAAAAAACAAACTTTATTCTGTGGAAATTTCACGTCTCTCATTCAAAAACTTTCACAAAATCGGCATCTTTTTACTTGAAGTTATTTCGATTGGTTTTATTGAGGCAATTTTGTTTCTTCTTTTATTCTAAAAGAAAGTTCGGATAGTTTTTTTTTCATTACAAAACCCTTAAATTCTGGGTAATAAACTTATATTAAAAAATCCAGAAAAAAAAAGATTTAAAAGAAATATCTTTCTTGGCATAAAAATGTTCTTAAATTCTTCCTACTCGTTCTCGCTATGGGATCATACTGATTTGTCAATATGAGTAATACTTACTTTTGTAATTCGACGAAATATTGTTCTTAATCGCAAAATGAAAGCCTAAAGGGCTTTACTCAAACAAAACAGCAGAAATGAGATAAAAATATGCAAAGAAGTTCTCAGAAAGAACTTAGTAGTTCTGCCGCCTGTATCCTGATATTTCCGGTAACTTCCTACAGATGCACTTTGAAATAATAATAATAATAATAATAATAATAATAATAATAATAATAATAATAATAATTATTATTATTATTATTATTATAGAGTGCGCTTTTCACCGGCATCGATAACTAGACTTGAAAATATAAAAATCAAAGAAATTAGTTTTTGAAATATTCTCTTCGCCTTTTGTTAGGGTTCTCGGTTCTTTTGTGTTAAATGAATAGATGAATATAAAATGCATGGATCATGTTGAAGGTTGTTCGGTAAACGTTTCGATTTTCTTTCTAAGATGCATCGTTTTTAACTACATCTATCTCAGAAATCTAATTCATTAGGCGATGATATGACCTGATGTTGAATGCTGGGCGTAGTATTATTCTTAGCGGGCGACTAAGAATTAAATATAGAAAAATGGTTGGAAGATATAGAAATTTCAGTATTTCTGGCGCTGTTACAATGATTAATTCTCTCTCTCTCTCTCTCTCTCTCTCTCTCTCTCTCTCTCTCTGTATGTGTGTGTAATTTAATTAATGATATCCAGTAATGTGGCTAAGAAATAAATGCCATTTAGGAAAGTTGGTAAGGTCAGGTTATTTGGTTCAGTGGCATATCATCCCTTGATGGTTATTTAATGCCAAATCCTGTTTACACACACACACACACACACACACACACACACACACACACACACACACACACACACACACACATATATATATATATATATATATATATATTTATATATATGGGAAAGGTATGAATCCAATTAATCTTCCTCCAGCTATGGGTAAATAGTAGGGCGGCCTGGGTTCTTCAGCCTTGGTGAGGCAACTAGTCTAGAAGTAAAAACTCTGAATTCAAACCTGTTAAACTTAAGCTTAAAATTGACCATGTGTCATATCCTGCCCGAGCGGAGGGGTTGGTAAATATATATATATATATATATATATATATATATATATATATATATATATAATTTTTAGTGAATAGTATAAGGTAACTTTATTTCTAAACGATTTAGAGCACAATTGTTTGCACACAGTTAAATAATTTAATGTTTAGTAAATGATTAACCAGTTCAATTTAACTCATAGATGGGACCCTAATGAGTACTACTATTGTGGGTCTGAATTGATCTGGGAATAATTGACATGAAGAGATCCCCCTCATTCTCTAGAGTTTCAGGACTGGATTCTCACCATCTGATCATTTTGTGTCATATCTAAGACACTAATTTTCTGCTGCCCAACCGACTGGGCTTGGAAAAGCTGGGACCAACAATTTGTACCAAAACAATCTTCATATATATATATATATATATATATATATACATAAATATATATATATATATATATATATATATATATATATACATATATATATACATAGATTACTTTTTGATATTTTAAAAGAAATACAGCCGCAAATGAATTAAAAAACAACTTAACTACTAAATTTGAAATCACTTGCGGATCAATTCATTTTAAAATATTAACTGTTCACTTGTACTAAAACCATCAAAATTCCATTTCATCAACTGACGCTGAAAACACTCAAAATCCTCTCAGCTAAAAACTGAATGATTATATTTGGGATGTTAAATTTTATTCAATGGTTTTGAATATGTTTCTAATTATTCCTAATAAAATGGTTGATAGCGTAGGAGGAACTGATATTCATGTCTGCATTTTAACACTAATTCTGTATATTTCAAAATTTTCCATCAGTGTGAACAAGTATTTATTGATAATTTCTCCTCTAAACAAAGGATACATTGCTTTGATTTATAATTATATACTCGAACAGTTTTATTTTTCCCAATATTAGAGTATTTTTACTTTTCTTTTTTTTTTTTTTTTGAAGTCTACTCTATATTTAGAAACGGCCGTGTTGTGAGCATATTTCGTATCGACAGTTTATAGAAATTACTCCTTTTTCCCAGTGTCAACCTGTCACAGAGTTAGAAACTTTAACTTTTTGGGTAAATAATATTTTGTTGGCGACAATAGAACTTCTACCTGCAATAAGAGACAGAGATTGTTAGTATGTAATTCGCGCTGTTAATTTTCTGTAATTTGTAATATATTTTTCGTACTTCTCTATCTAACTTTTAAAGTGTTCTTCTTGAACCTTTTGTGAATTATATATATATATATACACACACACACACACACACACACACACACACACACACACACACACACACACACACACATATATATATATATATATATATATACTTCATTAAACAATATTGACATCCTTTGTCTTAACATTTTTGTGTATATCCTTTCGAATCGCCGAATTGATTTTATAGTATCCGGTAGGAATTGGTTAATGAAATTCCCTTAATATTAAAACAACAAAAATTACAGATTCTCGAAGCGCTCCATATCAGAATAAAACGACCTAAACTCAATAGAATCAATTTCGAATGTAGTACTAACGTACTTAAATGTCTTTAGCTACTGCTTCTACTGATAGAAATACATTTAAAATAAACGCTACAAAAATACGTCAGTATAAATAATAAATCATCAACAGTAATAATGTACATGCAAAGACCACCTCCCTTTTGCAATACACACACACCTGATGATGCCCCAAGATCGGACAGAAAGTACAAGGAAACCAATTAATTGTGGGAGTTTCATTGGTTAATGAAACTCCCTAAATGAAATTCCCGCCGAATACCAGCAAATGAATGCAGCGACTCAAAAGGATAGATACAAAAACCTGTAGACGATTCATGCTCATATCGTTGAACGAAATTTATATAAACGAAGAAATTCTACCCAAATATTCGCTATATATACACATATATATATATATATATATATATATATATATATATATAATCAAAAATGTACCAAATAAATAAAACTTACATTGTTCCTTCTACAGTGACCAATATTTGGAATAGAATCACAATAAAGTCGATTGATAAAAAACCCCCAAAACGTTTAAATTCCCAGCTATCACAGGTCTTTTCGCATAACAACCAGTTTCCCTGATAAATCGATCGTCGGGGGTTTGCGTAGATAGCAATTTCGTTCATTTTTAAGCACCAGTTGTGAATCCTTTGTTGGTTACAAAACTAAATTTTCACACGTTTTTTTTCACATTATTGTCACCTCTTCTTATTAAAAAAAATTAATTCGTAATTTTTTAAAAGTTAATTGAAAAAGCAAGTAGATGTTCTCATGCCTGGCCTTACTTATAATTTTAGATAACTTATTAAGTAATCGCTTTTGTTTTACCACACACACACACACACACACACACACACACACACACACACACACACAAGTGTGCGTTTGAGTGTATACGAGAGAGAATCGAAAAGTAAGGTACAAATATTTTATATGCTTACATGTGTATTAATGTACAAATGAATTATTGTAGATATGTTACGACCACAACTTTTCAATGTAGTCACCGTTGAGATTGATGTATACAAGTCTTAATGATACACGGATGCATAAATACCCTCCTCGAAAAACGAGGTGTCAAGTTAATTGTTCTTCAACCAATTGTTGTAAGACCGGGCGAGATGATATCGTAACTTCAAGTGAACGATTTCATGCACGACCAACGTTGGAAGTTCAAGTTCAGTGAGTTTGTGCTGTCTGTTATCTTGAATCAAAGCTTCAATGCGCATATAACGTTGACGTCTAATCTTGGCAACATTAAGATCTTTTCCATTGTGATTGGTTAAAGGGATTCTGGCTATAAGGCCGAAACGTAATACAAATTAGGTTTTAACTGAGCTATCCCATAAGAAACAAGAATTGGGTGCGGTTTTAAAATTGCTCAAACCTTTGGCATTCTCCTTCAGGGGTGCCTCAGGCACCGCACGATCAACCCATTTTAGGCAATGGGGTAGGTACTGCCTGTGAGTAGGACCCTCTGGATCTATGCTAATAACTTTATCATCACTCGCTATGAATATCAGGCGATTTGACAGAAGTCGGATGTGACTGCACAAATGCATATTCAGTCAAAACGGATATTATTAGGTATTATTTATTACTATACTGCTCAGATGTAAACTCTGAAACCATGAAAAAAAAAATCAAACATTTTTCGAAAATATATTTTCTATATCGAGTGATCTTTCAGGGAAGTACTTATCTATGATCGTAGGCAAAGCAGACAGATATTACGCTCTCGTTCTAGAAGGCGTTAAAGATAGAGAAATAGAAAAAAAAAAAAAACAAAAAAAAATAACAAAAAAACGTGATTTAATCATATGATATTTTAGGAAAGATGAGACAGTTGAACTCCTTATTATCATGAATTGCCTGACAAATGAAGACTGCGTCGCTTTGATCTGTGTTCATCGCTGCCAACCTAAGATAATAATGACCCAATTCTGAAACATTTCTTTTCTTCAAATGAAAATGGATTCTTTACAATTGTTGCTTTTAATCACGTTTTTATGATAATGTTTTTTTTTTTTATTTTGAATTTACACTGCTTGCCTTAACGTTCAATACAAATCATTGTTGAGGGCAATGGTGTAATGGTTATTGAGCTACTAGTAAAATTGATTCTCGGTGGGTGAGCCTTGTGCCAACTTGTTTGGTTTAACAGGTTTTCAACTCATTATGGTTTTTTAATGCCGAAACTTGATTCATTTATGAATTTTTGACTGTAATTATAATTATATGTTCAATGGCGCACGGCAGTTTTTTAATTGCAAATTTTTATTGGTTTATATTCATTTGTTTGTACGCATTTATATGGTTTCGATAATTTTCAAACAGACCCATTTGACCCATCGATGAAACCCCAACAAATATTACTTCTCTGACTGAAAGTGAACTTGCGTGTAATGGCAATGAAGGAGTACTCTAGACTCCCTATAGCTACAGAATTCATATTTGTGTGCAGTTTGGTGTCATACCTAGGACACATACTTAGGATGGTACAGTTATTACTCCTATGTAGACCGAATGGGAAAATAGTAAAAGATCTTTACCTTAGACTTGATAACACCCGTGATCAGATAATTTTTATTAGATAACATATATTTAAGTTCTTACAAACATTAGGGTAAAAATTTATGAATTATTTTTCAACATTTCATTTTTAATTCATCCAAGTATTTATGTGTTAACGGAGATACCAAAGACCTTTTTGAATTACAGCCATTACATATGTAAAATTTACAATTTAGTTTATTTTTGTTTAAAGAATAAATATTTATTTTATTCGACATTTCCTGAGGTATAAGCTTGAAGAGCGAAAAAAGACTTTGTAAACATGCGGGAAAATCAATATAGTTTTATTATTTTTCTAATTACTGCTAGTAACGTATCTTTTACTTTTTTAATGAATGATATCATATTTTATAGAATGAATTAAAAGATTGTGTTCTACCTGTCCGCGTATGATTTACTGGTATGCATTTATAGGATATTAAAATCAATCGAAAATCGAGATTCGTATTGAGAAAGTATATATCTGATGAAGAAGAAAAAACATTACCAAATAACAGAGCGCTAAAATATAGCATTTGTAAACGATATGAAGCTAATTACACCTAGCTTTCTCGTAATAGGAACATTAATGATGATAATTGGATGAAAATCGAAAATAAAAACGGTAATTACATGAAGAAAGAAAAAAAAGAACCATTATTATAGGAACGCACGTTGAAGCTATTATCACAAGCATCACCAGCGTTGTGACATTATTATTACTATTATCACTATTATTCTGGTAACGAGTTTTCCACCCCAGCAGTAACTGGTGATTTTTCATTGACGTCTGAGTGGCAACAAGTCTCTCCTCAGCTCTCCAAAACTCTTCTAAATTACTCTGCTGATCTTTACAATACTTTAATTTCGACGGCTTAAATTCTTTAGTCTTTCAACAGTCCCTTTTTCTGGTTCTTGGTGGTCATTCCAATGGCTCCACTTATGATTGGTATCACTGTCAGTTTTATGTTCTAAAACGCCTTCAGCTCTCTGACAAGGTTTTGGTATTCATCCAGTATTTCACCTTTTCTTCTTTCTCTCTCTGTGATTGGCTGAAATGGCAAATTCCATTAGTAGACAAATTCTCCTCTTATTAACCAAAACTCAGCCTAGTTTTCTGGCTTGGATTGAATGATCCGTTTGTATCTCGAAATCCAAGAGAATTTTGTATGTATCTCATTTTCTCAGACCGATTCTTGTTTATGCATGTACTAATTGTCAGTATAATCAAAATTCAGTCTATTGCACAATTCTTAGTGGATCATATTTCCTACCCAGTCGTGCCTAATCTTACAATCCTTTTGTGCAAGATGCTGCATTCACTTATATCAAAATTCGATTGTTTTATCTCCGTTATCATAGTACGTACATTTAATATTCTCCCACGTATGATCAATTTTTATGATGACATAAGTTTCTTTCTTTAGGTTTCCTCTGCGTTGCAATGTTCAATTTGTTGAGTTTTTTTTTAATTTGATTTTCGATAAAGATGGGTTTTTTTCATGTATTTGTTCTTTTTTGTTGTTTTTATTATATTTTATAATTGTTGCTTTTCTTTTTGTCCTTAAGTGATTTCTTCTATTGCTGTTTCTGTTTTGATTAACTTCTCTTTGTTTTTGGTCTTTATTTTCCAAGTCCTTGAATTGCTGAAACCAGGCATCCTCAATATTCTTGAGTCTTCTTTCCTCTCCTTAGTTTATACTCTTTCACTGGAGTTTGAGGGACAGCAAGTCTCATCCGATCTCCAGGACACTTCTCAGTATTCTGGCTGATCCCTGCAATGCTGCACTGTGGATGGTTTCGATTTGTCCTTTTATTTTCAACTTTACCATTCCCCTCCCCAAACCTTTGGAGATCATTCCAAGCGCTCCTATTACAATCGGTATCACTGTCATCCTCATATTCCACGGTTTTCATAGTTCTCTGACGAAGTCTAAATACTTGTCTCTCTTTTTGCTTTTTATGATTTTCACTCTGTAGTCCACAAGAGGTCAAAAGTTCTCTTTTTCTTTCATTTTTTTAAATTAATCATCATGAGGTTTGGTCATCTGGTCGGGATTAGGTGATCTGTTTGTATCTCAAAATCACACAATTTTGTGCGTCTCATTTTCTAGGACGGATTCTGGTTTGTAGATATACCATTTGGTCAAATTTTAATTTATCGTACAATTCCCTATGGATCAACTTGTAACTCCTCACCCCCGTCGTGTCTTGTCTTATACTCCGTTGGTACTAGTTTGTTGTATTTACTGCCTATATCAGTTTTCTACTTTTTCTTGATGTTATGTTTCTCCTTATATTGTCAGTGCTGCTATTGGCTACTGTAATTTGTCTTTCTTTGCTCTTTTTAAGGTAGTCCTCAATGACTCGAGGACTACATTTTCTTCTTCTTCTTCTTCTTCTTCTTCTTCTTCTTCTTCTTTACTCATTTGAGTTTTTCGCATCAGCATTAGCTAATAATCAATTGGTATAATTGTCACCTTCATGTTCCATAGTTTTTCAATTATCTTGCAAGGTCGAGGTACTTATCCTTCTTTTCACATTCTTTCAATTTTATTCTGTGGTCAATCGGGACAGCAAAGTCAACAATTTTGCAAATTTTCTTTTTTTTTTTTTGTTGATTATTACAAGGTCTGGTCTTCTGGCCGATATTAGGTGATCTGTTGTATGCCAAAGTCCCAAAGGAGTTTGCGTGTGTCATTTTCTTGAACAGGTGCTGGGCTGTGCATTATTATTATTATTATTATTATTATTATTATTATTATTATTATTATTATTTACTCTCTGAAGGTTTTTCACATCAGTTTTAGTTGATGGTTTTTCACAGGAGTTTGAGTGACAGCAAGTCCCCTCAAGTCTTCAGGACTCTTCTCAGTATTGTGGTTGTTCTAAATAATGTAGCACTTTGGATGGTCTCCACTCGTCCTCTTATTTCCAAGTCCTCCAGTCCCTTTATTAATCCTTTGGTGACTATACCAAAAGCACCTAACACGATTGGTATAATTGTCACCCTCATGTTGCATAATTTTTTCAGTTCCCTAGCAAGATCGAGGTACTTATCCTTCTTTACACTTTTCTTCAGTTTTATTCTGGGGTCACCCGGAAAAGCAAAGTCCACAATTTTGCAAGTTCTTTTTTTTTTTTGTTGATTAATATCAGGTGTGGTCTTCTGGCCGAGATTAGATGATCTGTTTGTATGTCAAAGTCCTATAAGAGTTTATGTGTATCATTCTCTCGGAATGTTTCCTAGTTTTTGTTGCTCATCAAACTGATAGTTTATCACTGGAGTCAAAACTGGAGTTAAAAAAAACTATATCTAGTCTTCTGACCAATTCTTTTCATTTTTTTACTTCTTGCGAGTTTTTTCAGTTTTAACTTTTGTTTTCCACAAGAGTGACTGCAAATCTCCTCACATCTCCAGGACTCTTCTAAGTATTCCTACTAATCTTGATGGTGCTGAGGTCTAGATGGTCTCAGTTTTTCTAAGGGAGTTTTTCACGCAAGTAATACTAGTTAGTTTTTAATCATCTCTAAGTGACAAGAAGACTCTGCAGCTAATTATTATTATTATTATTATTATTATTATTATTATTATTATTATTATTATTATTATTATTTCTTGATGTTGTTGTTGTTTGATAGTTTGTCTTGTGGGACTTGATTTCTTCATGAAAACATTGATGTTTGCTAAAACAAGTTAGCACTGCAAATTACAAGCACAAATAATCTCGATACCAATAAAGAATTATTCCGATATTTTTGTTTTTATTTTCCAAATTACTAGATATTTTTCGAAGGATTTCTTAAACATCAACTTTCGACACAAATTAACGCGTTCATTTTAATTACTTATTAATGTGATATTTCGTTAAACAAATCACTCCCCCTCATACGAACCATTCACCACAAACCACACCCATTCTCTCAGCAAATATCGAGTGCAAAAATAAACACAGTTTGCGATTTTTAATTAGAGCCCTAGGCAATTCTACGCAAATATTGCCTCTTTTGAGTGAAGCGGCAGAGTTTTCTTGTTAAAGGGTCTGGGAATAAACTGATGAAAACCGATTTTTACGGGATAAGTCGTGTAGTTGAAACGAAATAGTCGAACAAAAAATGGAAGTCGAGTCATATGTTTGGGCACCAAACGAAAATTGGTCTTGAACATTGGCTTCGTCCAAAGTTGGCAAAATCTACACTTACCGGCACTGAATGCTTCACACAAATCAGCTAATATAAAAATAATAGACGTGAGCGCAAGCAAAAAAATACGTTGTCTGCTAAATGTCCTCTTTCTGAAAATACGAAGTATTCGAGTTCTGCAATAGTTCAAATTTTTCATACCCCACCACAAAAAAACTTTCAACAGACTTTTAAACTTATTTTCATCATGATATTTTTCTTTTGTTTAAAAGCGATTCGTAGAGAAAAATATGTAAATTAGCTCACCCCATAATGACAATTCGGTACTATAGCCAGGTTATAGTGAATGTTACTTAAAAAATTGTTTGTGCATCGGGAAAAATTGATTGTTTTAGCAACACTGTAATCTATAGAACTCCGGGCTCCGACAAAAAAAAATATATACAGATAAATGCTGATACAGCAGCTATATATATATATATATATATACTGAAAAATTCAATTCTTTAGGGTCATCATAAATTTATTTCAGGTCTATGATGATCCTCTTTAGATGTTAAATGAAGAAATTATTTAGGTGTTAATTGGTTTCGGCGAGAATAAGATTTTAAAATTCTATTCTTGCACATCCAAAAAATGTCTTCATTCAACATCTGAAGAGGTTCATCCTAGACACTAAAGAATTGAACTTTTTAAATTTTTCTTTGTTTATAACAGTTTTTGGTGCTACACGTTGAGTTTTGGTGTTTTCTTAATCCCAAATTAATTTATACGTCGATGGCCGTATTACTTAGAATTTTATTCAAGAACGAAAAACAGAAATAATAAATTGGGTCCCAAAAGGTCAGTAAAATGTTGTTAAGTAAAAGACACTGAAATCTCCTCTTTTTTGTAGCCTGAGAGACGTTCATCAAACAAAGAAGTGTAATAAAAAATGTACTTTTTCTAAGGCCTGATGCATTAACTCCTGGTTGTCACTTTGGTAAGGAGAGGGAGGTAAACATAAAAACAGTCGGGAGTTATAAAAAAAAACAAACTTGGGGGAAATATAATTAATTGATAAGTTGTAAGAATAAGTGTTAAGGATGTCCTGGACGGTGTATTCATCAGATATTTACAGAGACGTGGTTTACAGGTGACAGGTCAAGGTTCATCGATGCAGAAACAAGCTTACGGAAAAGATTTCAAATCAAACAGGCACTCGTTGATTGGCTATATCCAGTTATGTGATGTTTGAAAGATTTAGCTTGATCCCTAAAAAGATTCAAGACGGAGACTTCGAAGAAAAAAGCAAATTAATTTGGAGCTTGAGTGATCCCAACCTTACCACCCGGGATGGAGAGTGTGGTATAAAGGAAAAAGTGACTTTTTTCCTCCTTTAACAGAGCGAAACTTCATCACCGCTTTTTTGAGACAAACAAACAAAATCCCTGCAAAAAATTGATAAATAAACAAAAGGGATAACAATTGATACAAACGACTATATAAAAGACTATATAATGCTTGCAGAGAGAGAAAATCATGAACCTCGTATTTAAAAAAATGAACAGTATTTTGAATATCTTCTTTAAAGATTTACTGGTGTTTGTGAAAGAAAGTTGCAAGCATAACGTATCGTCTAATTGTGGTTGATATTTGTAGAATGTGTGACTGTGTGTTTATTACCAATAGCTAATGTATCTTTATGAGAATATGCCCATATAAGTACGAGCACACTTATTTCTTTTTTGTATTGTCATTATTCGTACTTAGAAATTACGACTGTTT
>OY757906.1:143783504-143833504 GCA_963585895.1 Sepioteuthis lessoniana | reverse complement strand
ATCGTCGATTCCATTTCCTATGACGATAACCGGTATGATAAGTGGGTTGGTGTAAGTTTTTAGTCACAGGGTCTGTGGAATATTTTCCTTATCCTTGTAGTCGCACGAGCAACCTCTTTAAAAAGAAAAGTAATCAACTAAGAATTTATTATTCACTATTTTATAACTTTGATATGAATAAATGTAATTTTTTATTCATATGTTGTTTTATTTAGAATTTCTGTAAAGGGAAATATGCAAATTTGCCCTTTTTTTAAAAATAAAGAATAGGCTAATTTCTTAATTTCATTATCCAGTGCACAAAAGCAAAGTTTGATGGGAATAATGGCCATTTTCAATATTTTTATAACCTAAGCAATTAAGAAATTAAATCTACTATTCAGGTCCAAAATTTGTTTTACATCGTGTAATTTTACTACTGTAGATCCCTTCAATGGATTCCTCTGAAGCCTAGAATTGCCTGACATGAGGCGAAGATTGTGGAACATTCAGTTAGAATAGAACTCCCAACACGAGCCAATATACTGGTGAGACGAATTGGTGTGATTATTTTACTCCTTTGAGATTTTTTCCCACCAATATTAGCTGATGGTTTTTCCCTGGAGTTTAAATGACATCAAGTCTTCTCAAGTCTTCAGGACTTTTCTCAGTATTTTGGACGATCTTAATAATGCTGTTGCCTGGATGGTCTTGATTTGTCTTCTTATTTCCTAGTCTTTCATTCCCTCTATCAATCCTTTGGGATTTGTCCTAAGTGCACCAACCCCAATCGGTATCACCGTCACTTTCTTCTTCCATAGATTATTAGTTCTCTAGCAAGGTCTAGGTACGTTCTCTCTTTTCACCTTTTATTTTCACTCTGTGATCTGCCGAGACAGCAGTGTCCACTATTTGGCAGGCTCACTTTTTTCTTTCTTTTTTTTTTGTTGACTCTCACTATGTTTGATCGTCTGCCCGAAATTAGGTGATCCATTTGTATCTCAAAGTCCTAGAGAATTTTGTGTGTCTCCTTCTCCAGGACGGATTTCGAGTTGTGCATATACAACTTGTTTGTATGTCAAATTAAAATATTTTACACAACTCCCAGTGGATTATCTTTCCCACCCAGTCATGTCTAGTCTAATACTCTTTTTTGCTCTAATTTACAGCAATCACTTATAAGATGAATCGTTTCGTCTCTGTCATCACATAACCTACATTTGCTATTTTGTTGTCCTGTGTTTTGAAGTTTATCTTTGACAAAAAGCTGTGATGGTAGAACGAACATGAATTAAAGCAACAATTTTGATTAATGAAATTTTCTACCTCCCGCAAAAATTATGGAATTAGTACCGTTAGAAGATATTACCTTATGTTTTTATTTTGGATTAAGTAAACTAATGGGACGGAAGACATTTTTCTCGAATAGCTGAACATCCGGGCTTCATAAAATCTTCCTTAAGCAAACAAGATTAAATCATTTAAATAATTGGTATAATTTTTTCCTGGTAATATCGTGGAAAATATCATGCAATAATCCCAAGTTGAGATAGAAAATTTAAATTCATTGACACAAATTTTAGATTTAAATAAAAAGAATATTTTCTTCTCATCGCTTATTAATTTATTTACAGTTAAGTACATAAAGATGAAAATCCTCTAAATGTGCTAATTCCATAATTCTATAGGATTGTATATATATATACATTAAAATGGATCGATAGAAGGATTAAATATTAGATATATTTCACTTTGTAACAAATATTTTCCAATCAATGTTTGGTACTCTGCATTAGTCATGGATTAGTCATTAAGGCTGATTTCTTTTTGATGGAAAGTACAGAAAAATAATTGTTTCTTTCCGATTTAATGACTGCTATGTTGTCAGAATTATTTTCCAGCACTTTTATAAAAAATGATTAAAGGTCTTTCGCATTACAGTTAAGTACAAAAAAAAAGAAGAAAAATATATACAATATACAAAACCCAAAACAGATAAAATAAAGAGAAAAAGGTGTTCATGGATTGTATCATTCAAATGAATTGTCTCTGGTTTTTACAAACATGCAATATATTGACTATTCGTCCGGGAGCCTTTCTCTCTGTTGAATCAAGATTAAATTCTCAAAATGTTTTATTGTAATGACTGCACAAAAATAACGGCAGCTCTCCTTATTAAAAATGGTCTGTTGGTTGTTTGATTTTAGTGCGTTTCAACACAAGGATTTTTTAATAGTGAAGTGTGACGAATCTTTATAAAAAATATATGGTTTCAAGTAACAAATGATAACAATATTTAGTAAACAACTACAGTTTCAAGCAACTATTCTTAATACAGACGTTTTGCACTGATATAATTTTAAGCATTCAAATCTTATTATACTTTATTCATAATTATATCATTTTGAGTGAGTTTTCTTTTTAGAAAGGATGATTTATTTGCACATAGTTAATTGGTTTAGCGTATTTCTATATAATACTAGTGATTCTCTTAAATCGATCTATTTGACTCATAGATGACCCAAATAATAGGTACTACAATTCCGGATCAGAGTGGACCTGGGAGTAATGGCAATGATGGGGTTACTCATCATTCCGCTGACCTCCAGAATTGGAAGTTCACGATCAGAGACCTGCTGGAGATGCAGTCGGCATACAATTGGCACCGCCGACATGCATACGAGGCATGATCAAAATGTATCGAGACTGAATCTTTTTTAATTTAAAAATTTAGATGAAGAGACATATGTGCATAACTGAGCAATTTATATAATCAAATGATAATATCAAGACATTTAGATTGCTGCTTAGATGAATAGGGGTCGTAAAAACTGGGATGCCTGTTTGGATAATTTTGAAAATCAGTTTTGTGTGAAATACAGAATTGTGTAAATGAAGTACATTTCATATTTAACATTCCATATTTCTGTGCAAATTTTTCTTGTTTCCGAGACTCAGATTTTGGGCATTCGGATGACATTTTAAGAAATACGGCAGTGCACCTTCACATATTATAAAAGTTTTCAGAGGTGCATCGAACGCTGGTAAACACGCTAGAATAAGTGTCTTCACTTCTAAGTGAACTATTAAGGGACCATTAATGTTTCATTCATTGTTCAATACTTTTTAAACACATTTGATATGCATGAAATAAAAACAAAAGTATTTATCTATTTGTCGAACTCCTACGCAACGGGATCGATGTAACAGAAATTAAATTATCAAATAGAGCTGGTTTGAAATCAGAGATTTCCTTCTTATAGATCAGTTGGCACGTCGAGACTAATTTGCGCAGTTTTTCCTATTATTTAGCATTAGCTGGATGGAGAAGTGATAGATTAGTGCTTTTTCTGATGGCATTAAAACGTAGTGAAAGGCAAACAAAGTAGACGTGTATGTTCTGCATCCCAAAACTGTCAGGCAAAGAAAAGATAATGAATGAAAACCATAAAAGCGAACTGAAATTCGCGCTTTAAAGTTCTATATTTCATTGAAAATTAATCAAAATTTTAAAATAAAAAAAACACTGCAAATATTTCGGCAGCAATCAAAAATAAAAATTTTTGGACATTTGATATTGATAGGTTATTATAAATTCATATGGTATTATATTATTATTATTACTAACAATTGTTGTATATTTTAAATTCAGTGGTAGAAAAAACTCTTTGAATCTTCTTTATTTCAGTAGAAGCGACTCATAAAGTTCTTGTAAACATAAAGGGCTTCATATGACGACTGTGCATGTGGTTGACTTTAAGGTCAAATCCCCTTACCCATTTTTATACTCGATAACACATTGCCTAACAGAATTACTTTTATGATCTACAGTCAAGTTTCATTTAAATCGGCAGTTAAGAAGCGATACACCTGTTTACTATATAGATGGGGGATTTCAAAGGTACTGTGTGCCAGACAAGGCAAAACGTTGAAATTAACAACATTCAAACTTTGAAAAATATCAGTCTTTTGCTTTTATTATTACACTAAAAAAAATTGAAAATGTTTGTAATTTATTGAAGTTTATAAATGACCGGTTTGATATAATAATTATTTCGTTTTTCTACGGAGCATAGTTTTTTTGGAAAGGCTTCTTCGTGGAGTAATGACTCAAACGAAGCGTGACAGTGATTTTTTTGCGAGAGTTATGGTAAAAAATATAACATCGAAATGGGACAATTCTTGGAGTTCAGATCATTCACATATAGGAATGAGCCTTCAATTTCCTCAAGTCTCCGAAATTCTGACGAAGAGTATATTCGAGTCACTCATTACAACAGGTTTAAGCAAATTTATGTAGAAGGCAACTTCAACGAGAATTTTTTATAACTTTGGTGATTTTCTTACCTTACGAGATTATTCATTCAAAGGAACTTTGTTTTAATCAAATAGAACACAGTCAATCTAGAAAAAAAAAAAAAAAAAAAAAAAATAAAACAAAACTAAACGAAGCTAGAAAGCAAAAGCAGAATGAATTTCAAACTTTAATGTTTTCCATCAACAATTGTTTGTAAGTTTGATTTTTACTGATTCCTTTATACTTCTGGCCTTTTATCAAACTTGGTTAAGCGTAGTTAGAGATGACCTCGGTTTTCTTTTAGATATCTAAAAAGGATCATTTATATGCAACAGGGAAAATAATGAATTCTATCGTTTACTAGTCGCAAACATCTTAAGAAAATCTTTTAAATAAAAGTCTTTTAATTCAAAATGAGATGAGTCATACGTCTTAGTCACTTTTTGTTTATTTTGTATTATGATTGTTGAAGATGTAATTATTTTTCAGCTCTTACGAAGAAGACTAGAAATGATGGATGGTGTAGGGTTTTATTTGATTATTGGTTGTTCATTTATTTAAAAAAATGAAAGAAATACAGGAAATAGAATGTTATTACAAAAATGTGTCAGGTAGAACATCCAAAGGTTTTTGTTTTGTTGTAACAAAAAACAAACCTTTCAATCGGAAACCTTAAAAAATGCTATTACTGCTCATCTTTTAAAAGTTTGTTGCTTATTATCACAACACACTCAGATCATTGTTGCTATGGCAGCGAGAATGTGTTTCTATAAGAAACTATATTAAAGAATAACTCCCAGGAAAGTTAAACTCACACCTGCAACTTCCTCTAAGTTTATCCGTAGAAGCAAAATATATTTTGATTCTTTTCTATGATATTTATGTTGAGATGTTTTCCTCTCAACTCACTTAATTTCAACGATGAAGATCCAGACAGTAGTGGTAGATGGTTTTGATTGCCTGTTGCCATAAGTGATTTCGTTTAGAAAGCTTTGCAAAAATAATTTTTCTCAAGCTGAAAAGGAATGAGTGTTTTATTTTATCTCTTTTATTTTTTTACAATTTCATATTTGCTTTATTATGAAACATACCTTTAAAACATTTAGGAAAGTAGAAAATTTCCTTTTTTCGTAATTATTTAAAATCAAAGCTAAATGAAACAATCCTCCTTCTCCTAATTTGACCAAATTATATATTATTTTAGGATATTATATTTTATCAAATTTTTTCATCTTGAAAACCTTGTTTATCCTTGTAAGAAATGATGATCGAGTTCGAGTCCTTGTAAAGGATCTTTGAGTTTCACTTCACGTTAATTATTTTCACGTTATTTTCGAGAAAGCATGAAACCACTCCTTTCCTTGGATTGCTCCAGTTTACTCTTGATACGTACCTTATAATGCTGAGCGTTAAGCCAGGAGATATCAAGTACCATTTTTTGAGTCTTTGGTATGACTCAACCTGGGATTGAACTCCCATCTCCCGGGCTATTGGCTAACACTCTACTCAATAAACCAATGGGCTGGTTAGGGTAAATACAAACAACCCAATTCAAATTTGAATTGTTTTTTGCTTCCATGTCTTAATTTCTGATGCACGCATTTAGTTTTATATTTCATCATCATCAGTCATATATTAAGTGAATGCAGAATCTGCTTAGGAGTACAAATTATTGGGTATGAACGGTTATCAACAGAGTAATTCTACAAATTACTGGTATTTGACCAAATATATATTTACCTGACCCTTTTGAAGATATGGCATATGGTCAGTATTAAAGAGGAATAAAACTGGTTTGAATTCAGTGTTTTCTTTTTCTACACTGGTTGTCTAAGACTAAACAACTCACTCTGCTCTTCACGAGGAGAGAAAAAATGAATGCATGCCTTTTCCAATGAAATTAGCGTAAAGTGAAACACAAATAGCCTAATGTAGGATTTGATATCAAGTGACTGGGGCTGTAGAATACGTCAATTACAATTCTGCTAAAAGATAAGATCCCACGACCAATGAGCGAGCTAGATGTGACACTAGATAATCTGATGCTAAATCTCTAATCTTAGAGCTCTGGGGAATGTGGAATACGTCTTCATTTCAGGTTAACTATGACCCGGAGTAATAGCTACTGTTAGGGACCCTTCTAGGAGTCAAATAGAATTATTCAGTCATTTACTAAACTTAAAAACAATTAACTGAAGGCAAATAAATGATTAATGTTAAAATAAACTATTAGTATTGCATAACATATTTGAAACCATTCAGCAGGGTAAAATAGATCTATTAGTGTTATACAGTAAAACTTGAAGTCAATTTCCTGTTTGATAACAATAAATCGCAATACTTGAGACCATTTAAATGTGTGTGTACATAAGCAATTCTTGAAACTACTTACCTATGTGTAAACAATAGCAATAGTTGAAACCAGTTAATTGTGTCCAAATAAATGAGCTCAATCTCGTTTAAAAATGTTTGCCCACTCTTCAGTTAAAATCATTTGTATAAACAGATTTAGACATTCAATAACTAACAATGGTTGATACGATATAAAACACAACCAATTAGGTCACTGATCCCATTTCCTGCCACGAAATTCATTACGGTAATATATGAAATTAGAGTACTTGAAACCATATAATAATGAAAAACTGGAAAATACCTGAAATGTGAAAAATGAACGGGATATTTATAAACATCATTATTTGTATGTTTGGAACTTTCTGAAGCGAGTTGCGTAAAAGTTTGAGCGAAAAATCAAAAGAAATCTAGACTGCAATCAAATTCGGCAATAATACTGAAGAGAAATCCAAGATCATAAAGAGACCACCTCTAATTTGAACACCAAATTTAAAATAGTCGAAACGATACTGATTACAAATGACTATAATAAAGTCTATAATGATATGAGGCATTCACGGGTAATAAAATCTTACGGACAGAATGATGCATTTTTATTTCGGAAATTGTAATTTTTCTTTTATAAAAATATAAAACAGACTTATTGAATTTGATAGAAATTCAGAAGTAAATTTAAAAAGTCAGTTAGAGACTAGTACTACTTGAACTTTCAAATTGGCAAAACAAAAAGTCAGCAGCCTTGGGGTTTTGTAGGTGCATTTAAATCATGACATGTCTTGCTCACCTGTTAGGGTTAACAGGTCAAATCTTTGGATAGATTTATCAGATCTTTGATTTTTTTTTTTGGTTAATATGAAAAGAAATATTCCCCACAAGACGTGGTAACCAAACTCTTTTATTGTGGTTTGATTGAGTGACCAATTAATCTGATACTTAGAAGGGATACCCTTCCTATTGACGTAGATTAGTGCATTTGAAGTAGAAGAATTATAAATGATCTGTGATTGGTTTGCCAATCGGCAATGATTGTTAGACTTCACTAGCCAGATACCTCATTTGTCTGCCTCTCAAATACAACAAAAAGCGACAATTTATATAATTGAACCATCTGGCCGTTAAAAAGAGTTTCAGAGAGAATATGTCATCCTCTATCTTTGTATTTTTCAAATACAACCAAGGGTACAGAGAGAGAGAGAGAGAGAGAGAGAGAGAGAGGGTTGATAAACCAACCAGCCGGAAACGCATGTGGTAGTCGCGGAACTAATGCTACAATCAAATACAGTGACTAGCATAGGACAACAGATGTGAGAAAATAAAACGTGTAGAAAAGAAGTTTAGCCCGTCAGTGGACTTTTAAATATATCAGGTGCATCCAAATGTAGAAGAGTAAGACTCTCACCAGCAAAACCAACTTGTATTGGGCATAAGGCTGTTCTGCATCTTTTTCAGCTCTGAGAAGTGTGGGGTTGTCCTTAATTTCAGATCCATTTTGACCCGGAGTTGCAGTTCCTTTAAAAATCTTATCACTTGGTCAAATCGATCTGTTTGAAAATAATTAGTATTAGATTCGAATAATTCAAACCATGTAACTAGGAAAACTAAGAGTAAACTTCAAACCATATAACTGTAAATTAATACTTTTAAGAATAGTCACTTAAAGCTTTTATTGTTTACAAGTGAGTATAAAAAGTTACTTGAAGCTATTTATCTGCTTGGAAAAAGTAGGCTGACTTTGGCATTGAATAATCCAACAAAGGTTGACATACCCTAAAACTAACCGACAAAAAAAAAAAAAAAAAAACTGTAAAAAAGGAAACATTTGCGTTGAAAACTGTCTAACTTGATTGCTAAAATGCGAATCGATTTCATACACTATCGATTTTGTACCCTATTGATCATGAATATTTACATCTATGATTTTTTTTATAAAAAAAAGTTTCGATTTTTTAAATTAAAGATGAAGATAATTTGTAGACTGTTCAGTTTTGGGACCCTAACAGGTGCTACCTCATCGGCTCAGAGTGGAAATAAAATTTCTCGTTTTGTATTCAGAGAAGAATATCACTGGCACTACTTAACCTATAGGTTAAGTAGTGCCAGTGATAATAAAAGACCGCCTACCTTTTCCCTAGAATATTAACCGAAAGTGAACGTAAATGCGTGCGTGTGGGGGAGTTCGAACTCGCTTACAACGGGGATGCAGTCCAACACTTTAACCATTACGCTACGAGGACTCCTGTAAGTCCAGTTCTCTTTTGGTAAATAAAACTTTAGTCTCGATACTATTTGAACAGACTTTTGACACTGAAAACGTTTCCATGATAAGAACAAATAAAGACACTTTATTTTATTAGAGGAACCAATTGACACATTTCGTAGTGCTTCTCAAGATATCTGCTTGAAACACTTGCGAACGAATTGTGCTTTGGACAATTCACCGTTTTGACCATTCGAAACAATGTTTCAACCTCAGTCCCCTCTTTGGAACTTGAATCTATTTTACAGGTAAAACAGGTTGTGTGTATAATTCTGTGAAAGTCTCTTTTTGCGATAATCTTATTCATACGCTAATACGGTTATACTCTCATTGGAATTATGCATATTAGATTATGCAAAATAGATTATGAAAATTACGTTATACAAATTCATGACACTGACAGCGAAATTTTGTTCATTATCAACTGTTTATGTTCCCTCTGAAATACATCAACAACTTTTCCTACGCATCATTTATTCAGAAAAAATGTTCACAGACGATTAATTTTTCTATAAAGAAAATCAATTTGTGTCTGTTGCCATGTACCTTTATATATATAATGTGTTTTGATCAAATTTTTATCGTCTAATTTTTAGAAAATTGATTTCAAGTGATTTTTATATGCCGCAATGTGAAAGAAATTATACGCATCCAAAAATGTCTGCATAAGATCTATATTCTCTACAAGTAAAGTTATATGAAATGAACAATATTTATGTTCAAAACGCTAAAGAACCTTAATTGTCTTACAATTTATCGTTGGAGAGAAAATAGAGGAATTTATACCTTTGATCAAAGGCCTTAGTGCGAAAGGGAAACACAAAGAGATCTGTCCAGGTTTTAACTGAGTTTGTCGAGTTTTTCATTAAAGCAATAACTGTTACACAACCTGGCTATTCGACCACATGGGTTATATGGTTTCAGTTATTCTTATCTAAGACATGGTTTGTACAAAACATTTGAATTTTAAGTATTCTTATCTAATACCAGCAGATATTTTTGTCTTATAAATGGTGCCATAGCAGGTACTTCCACTCAGGGAAAGAGTGGACCTAGGAGTAATGACATTTAAAAAAATTGTTATATAGTTGTAGCAGTATTTCAAATTACTGTGCGGAATATTTCGAAATCAAAATAGAGCTAGTTTAAAACCTAAAGTGAGAAAAGACTTTTGTATTAAAAGTTACGCTGTTACTCAATGGAAAAAAAGATCTTACTTCATTTATAATGTATATATATATATATATATATATATATATATATATATATATATAAGGTAACATAAAATCAATTTGTTAGATTGACGAAAATCTCGTTCATTCTTCTCACCCTTCTCTCTCTCTCTCTCTCTCTCTCTCTCTCTTTCTCTTTCTCTCTGCATATATATATATATATATATATACATATTGTATCATACGCGAGCTTTGGTTGTTCTTGGAGGGCTGCCGGTAATGCCTGAAAAAGGGTAGATGTAGAACAAACCACAAACACGTGTTGATATCTTAACAACTTTCTTCAATTGTCCCCTCGTTGCATTACCTAGGGATCGTAAAAATCCAGGACAAGGGCGATAACCCTCGATCCTTTATTATCATCAGTAAATAATTACTGATGAAACATCTTCCTTTGTTCAACTTTTGTTTTTATTATTTTCATCTTTTTTAATTACAAAGTTTTTAAGATATTTGGGTTTTTTTAGTTAACCGTTCTTTTTTCGATCTTGATCCTGGATCCTAATCTTTTACATGATCCCGTTCTCTTTCCTGGAGACGATATTCTGATAAGCATTTAATAAATATTGCTCTGTGAGATGCTTCCTTATTTCGCGAATATTCTGTGTCCGTAATTTTTTTCTTTTGCTGGACAGTTATCAAATTTATGGTATTGGTTGCACTTTTTGCATCGCGACGTATTCGCTGCTTTTGTGGATACTTTTTCCATCCTGAGTGTTTTGTGGTTTCTTTCCTTTCCCCTGTTACCGCATCGGCTGAGTTGTCTTGCATTTCCCCCATTTGCATTTTGACTTGTTCGTAGCTACGAGCTATTTCGACAGCCTTTTCCAAAGTAAGGTCTTCTCTAAGTTGGAGTTTTTTCCGATAATTCCTTGCTTTTCAGCCCAATTACTAAACGGTCTCTTATTTGGTCATTTTTCTGAGGGAAATCAGTTTTCTGCCAGTTCATACAATCCTCTGACAAATTTCTCTATCGGTTCTCCGTCCCTTTGCGTTCTTCGGTAAAATTTAGCACGCTCGTGGATGACATTTTTTTCTTTTGCTGTTTTAGGGCACCTTTTAAAAATATAGGCATTATGTTTTTTAAAATCCCACTATGACATCATGAATCACACACGAGCGTTGGTTGTTCTTGTGGGGCTGCCGGTAATGCTTGAAAATGGGAAGAAGTCGAATAAACTACAAACACGGGGTGATATCTTAACAACTTTATTCAACTGTCCCCTCGTAGCATTCCCTAGGGATGGTAAAAAAAACTCCAGGACAAGGGGGATAACCATTGATCCTTTATTATCATCATTAATTACTTAGTGATGAAATACATATGAGGTGCATGAAAAAATCCTGGTGAACCACCTGGATTCCTAAGATTGATCAAATTAAATGACAAAATAGATAAATAAATAAATAATACACTTTCTAGAACTGCTCATATCCTTAAGGGAGTACTACTACTGTGACTTGGGCACCTCGGGTGGTTTAATTGTTAATAAGCTTGCAAATCTTCCCGAGTGAGTTCGAATCTCATTAGGTGACCTATTCATACGGCCTTTTGCCACATCTAAACAAAAAATCTATGTCAATTACTGCTATCACTGTGACTGAAAAATATCACTCTGAAGAGACAAAAAACCCATAAATTAATTGAAGGAATATAATCACAATTTTTCCTCATTCTAAGTCATGAATAAAGACCCAGTGAAGGATTGTAAAAATCCGAAAATAAAACTAATAATCAATAATAATTATATATAATGGTATATGCACAAATCAGAATCTGTTGAAGAGAGTTAAATCCATAAGATTTTGAGGGATTTTAAGATACAAACCGATTCTCAAATATTTGCCAGAAAACCAGACCAAGTATTAATTAACAAAAAAAAACATTGACCACTGAATAAAAAGGAGAGAAAAAAAAAGAAAATGGCTGAACCTCGCCAGAGAACTAAAAAGATGTGGCATATGAAGGGGGCAATGAAACCAGCTCGAGTTAGGGAACTTGGAACTGTCAAAGACAGCTTGGAAAAAAGAGTGGTGGAATTGGAAATCTGTGGAAAAATTGAGACCATCCAAACAACAGCATTGTTAAGATCGATTATAATAGAGTCCTGGAGACCTAACACTGGTGTGAAAAATTCACAAATAATAACAATAGGTGCAAGGACTGGAGGACTTAGAAATACGGGGACGAGTGGAGACTAACCCAACTACAGCTTTGTTGAGTTCGCCTATAATTCTGCGAAGAGTCTTGGAAACTTGAGGAAACTTGCTGTTACTCAAACTCCAGTGAAAAAAACATCAGTTAACGCTTATATGAAAAACTCTCAAAGGGCAAAATTATGTTATCAATAATAATATGGTAACCAAGAAAACATTACGAAAAGGCTGAATGGATAAGCAACATGAAAAAAGAATTAGAAAGACTCGAAAGAGGTTCGAAAGTGGAAATACGCATTGATTTACTTAGAACAACACTAAAAACAAAAGCAAATTAGAAAACGCCAGGCCATGATGGAATACATGGATTTTGATTCAAGAAATTTACCTCCATTCATGACAGACGAGCACTTGAAATGAACAGATGCCTACAAGAACCGGACGTACCCAAATAAATGACATAAGGAAAAACTACATTGAACCAGAAGGGCTGCCTCAAAGGAACAGCCCCAAACAACTACTGACCGAGTACGTGCCTATCTATGATGTGGAAAATATTAACAGCACAAATAAGGGAAGACATTTATAACTCTCTAAAAATCTGCAGATTGTTCCGGAGGAACAGAAAGGATGCCGCCAAGGATCCAGAGGCAGAGGAGAGCTACCCTACATATATCAGCCAATCATTAACGTGAGCAATACAAGACGGAAAAATCTAGCTATGGCATAAGTTGACTACAAAGATATCATCCCGCAAATATGGATAATATACTGCCACAAAATGTACAAAATATCAGATAAAGTCGTAAACTTTATCGAGAAAACCATGAAAACTTGGAGGGTGGAATTGAAAGGAGGGGGAAAAGCTTTGTAGATCCAAAGAGGTATTTTCCAAGGAGATGCACTCTCACCATTACTATTTATAATTGCGATGATGCCACTTAACCACATACTCAGAAAATACACAGCTGGATACAAACTTATTAAATCGAAGGAAAATATCAATCACCTAAAATACATGGACGACATCAAACTGTTTGTAAAAAAAGAAAAAGAATTCTAAACTTTAATGCACGCAGTGAGAATATACAATCAGGGCATAGGAATGGAATTTGGCATAGAAAAATGTGCCATGCTAGTAATGAAAAGTGGCAAACGACACCTGACGGACGGAATGGAACTGCCAAATCAAGACAATATTAGAGAGCTCGGAGAAAAGGAAACCTCCAAATACTTCGGACTATTAGAAGCTGACACCATCAAACAAGTGGAAGTTGAAGAACAATTCAAGAAAGCAAATCTCAGGAGAACCAGAAAGCGAGTCGAGACAAAACTATGTGGCAGAAACCTTATCAAAGGAATAAACACTTAGGTTGCTCTCCTCGTTAGATATTTGGGATAATTTTAGTTGTTGACCTGAGAAGAACTTAAGAAAAGAACCAAGGAACAAGAAAATTATGACCATGCATAAGGCATTACATCCCAGAGATGACATAGACAGACTATATACCCAGAAAAGAAAGAGGAAGAAGACTTGCCAGAATTGAAGAAAACGATGACACATCGATACAGCGACTCGAGGACTACATAGAAAAGCGCGGAGAAGGACTGATAACAGCTACTAGAAACAATACTGACAACACAAGGACCAACAGAATGACAATAACGAGAAAATACAAATGGGAAGAAAAACAAGTCTATGGGTATTTTAAACGTCTAGTAAGCAACATCTCACACGAGAAAACCTGGACGTGGTTAAGAAAGTGAAACAATTAGAGAGAGACTGAATTTCTCCTTATAGCAGCACAAAACAATGCACTAAGAACCAATCATATCAAAGTGAGAATGGTGATAGAGACGAACAACCAATCACATAATAAGCGAATGCAGCAAATTGGCTCAGAAGGGGTATAAGACTAGACACAATTGGGTGGGCAAGGTGATCCACTTGGAGTTGTGCAAGAAATTTAAATTTGACCATACAAACAAATGGTATAGGCACAACCCAGCGTCTGTCCTGGAGAATGAGATTCATAATCTCCAGTGGGATTTTAACATACAAAAGGATTATCTAATCTCAGCCAGACCACAAGACATTATAAAAATCAACAAAAAGAAAAAAAAGAGAACTTGCATATGTGGACTTTGCTGTCCTGGCTGACCACGGAGTAAAATTGAAAGAAAATGAAAAGAAAGATTAGTACCTCGACCTTGCTTGGTAATTGAAAAAACTGTAGAACATGAAAGTGACAATTATACCAATAGTTATTAGTGCTCCTGGTACAGTCACCAAAGGATGATTAAAGGGACTAGAGGACTAGGGACTAGAGGACTAGGAAATAAGAGGACGAGTGGAGACCATTCAAACTACTACATTATTGAGAACGGTTAGAATACTGAGAAAAGTCCTGGAGACTTGAGGAGACTTGCTGTCCCTCAAACTTCAGTGAAAGACCATCAGCTAACGTCGATGTGAAAAATTCTAAAGGAGAATATAATAATAATATAAAGAAGAATCGATAATACGCAACAAATAGCAAGTGTCGGTTATAGGTTGACAAAAAATAAACGATTAATTACAGTATAAGTGGATGTAGTAAACTAACACAAAGAAAGTTTAAGACTAAACATAACTGGAGGGGGGGGGATATGATCAACGGGGATTTGTGCAAGAAATTGAAATTTGACCAAACTACCAAATGGTATATGAACAAACTAGAATCCGTCCCGGGGAATAAGACGAATAAAATTATTTGGGAGTTTGACAAACAAACAAATCACTTAATCCCGGCCAGAAGACTAAACCTAGAGCTAATAAACAAAAAGATATGAGAACATGCCATATAGCGGATTTTGCCGTCATCCCAGACGACAGATTAAAAATCAAAGAAAGTGAAGCGAGATCCAAGTACTTAGACCTCGCCAAAGAACTAAGAAAACTATGGAACATGTGGGTGATAGGGATACCAATTGTAATTGGAACCCAAAGGCTTGTAAAAAGTACTGAAAGAATTACAAATGAGAGGATGAATTGAAACCATCTTGACTACAGAATTGTTGAGATCGACCAGAATACTGAGAAGAGTCCTGGAGACCTGAGTCAACTTGGAGTCACTCTTACTCAAGAGAAAACCATCAACTAACACTAATGTGAAAAACTCGTAATGAATAAAATAATGACAATTATGATTATATATTAGACATAATAAAGCAAAAGTCTTATTAATAAAGTTTTATTTATGTGCAACCTCCAGAGAACGTGATCTATCTTTGAAAATTGTTAATGTCTATATATGTGTGTGTAAGTGTGTAAGATGAGGGCTGGGATGAACATACTGTTATGTGAGTATGTATGTATGTACACAAAGGTATATTATGCAATTAAACTTATCCAGCACGATTCGTAAAAACGGACGGACAACGACCTTTTGATATTCGAACTCTTTCATTTATGGAATCTATTGGTGAGTAAAGAAAATCAAGATTTCTCCGATTGAATCGTTTCATTAACAGAACTCACACTTCAAAATGAGAAGCAAACGACAAAATTTGTTAAGAAATCATCCCATCAATCGTAAAATAAAGATAAAAAAGGTAATAAAATAAGTAAATGAAGGTGTTTGATGAAATGCCAATAAGGGCCGAGCGTTTTTCTATCGGACTTTCTATCTTCCTTGCACTTCCGTTCCTGTTATTTCTACGATAATATTTGTCATTTAGCATGCGATGTGCGTGAAAATATTGCTGATTGTAGATAGGAAAAGCGTTGAACATCGGTGTAGTTGTGAGAATAGAAAATGGGTATGGTCAGGACATTTGATCACAAATCGAGGAAGGAAGTAATAAGCGTTTGGCAGAAAGAGCTCAAAAGTCACAAATCGAATGAAATGGTCATCGGGATCAGCTTTTCGAAATTATAGTTTTGTCGCTTTCCGGTGCTTGGAAGTGTTAAACACATGGCTGTAAAAACAAATGCGAAATTGTCGCAGAGAAAATGAATTGGCTGATGAATATATGGTAGGGTCCGACTGTGAGAAGAGGGGATAACATTGAGTTACGGTGGAAAAAAAAGAATGAACTTGGTAAGAGAGAGAGAGAGAGAGAGAGAGAGAGAGAGAGAGAGAGAGAGAGAGAGAGAGAGAGAGAGTATGGGAAAGAAAGAGATAAAATTAATTCTAGAGAAGAAGGATTTAGAAAGAGAGAAAGCAGAAAGACTGAGAAACAAAACGTGAGTGGTAAGGGTAAAAAATGAGGACTTGAGGAAGAGGAGGAGATAGATAGATAGATAGATAGATGATGACAGAGAGAGTCAAGAGTGAGAATGTTACAGAGAAAGAGATAAAAGTACAGAGTAGAGGAAGCAAAAAGACAGAGAGAGAGAGACAAGAAAGAAAGAGAGAGAGAGAGAGAGAGAGAGAGTGAGAGAGAGAGAGAGAGAGAGATGGTGAAAAAGGAAGCAAAAAAAGAAATAAGAATAAACCCTAGTGCAGAAATATATATATATATATATATATATGTGTGTGTGTGTGTGTGTGTGTGTGTGTGTTTAAAGTGTAATATAAACAGAATGACTGTCACACACAAAGAGAAAGAGACAGAAAGTATGAGAAAATGAAGAATAGAAGAGGAGAGAGAGAGAGAGAGAGAGAGAGAGAGATAAAAGGGGAGACTGGGGAAGTTGGAGAGAGAACTTGAGAAAAAATGGATACATTAAAGGAAGAGAGAGAAAGAAAGAGAGAGAGAGAGAGAAGGAGAGAGAGAGAGAGATGATGCTCTCAGTGAGAAAGAACTTGAGAGAGGATATTAGTTAGCTGGAATCGATGGCTTATAAACACGCGTTGGGTTATTTAATGCTGAGTTATCCCAGGTCGAGTTATACCAAAAACTCAAAAATGGTACTTGATGCCACCGTGTTTATCACTCAGCATTATAAGGTAAGGATCAAAGGTAAAGTGGAGCAGTCCAGGGAATGAAGTAGTGCCCTCCTCTGCTCCTCGGTGTAGTAGCTATTGAAAGGGAGCCTTAGGGTCATTCTCGACTAAGGTCGCCAACTTTACTTTATCTTACTTCATATGGTCCCAAAGAGCTTCTTATTTAATTATAACCATGTTTGCACACAGTAATATGCTTTCAAGTAAGGCTAATGATTTCCAAAATATATATTCGACTCGTATATATATATCCCTAAGAGATAATAACCCTACGGCTGAATGTGGTCATAGAAGTATAGTCGACGGAGTATTCCACACTCCAGAACCTCAAGAATTGGATATAGTTTAGTGTCGTAACCAAGACGCGAGACTAGAGGAGGAGGAGGAGGAAAAGGAGAGAGAGTGTGTGTGTGTGTGAGAGAGAGGATGAGGATATATAGAGAGAGGAGATAATGGAGGGAATGAGGTTTGGTTTGGGTCATTTGTTTCACGGCATATCAACTGATGGGTAATTTTGTGCGAAAACTTGATTCATTTTAAATTACACTTTTATTTACTTATGGTCATTTGCTTACATACAGTTATAGGAAATCTATTGTTCTTCATGCTCCATAGTTTTTTTTCAATTCCCTAGCAAGGTCGAAGTACATATCCTTCTTTTCACATTCTTTCAGTTTTATTCTGTGGTCAGCCGTGATAGCAAAGTCGACAATTTTGTAAGTTCTCTTTTTTTTTTGTTGATTATTATTAGGTCTGGTCTTCTGACCGAGATTAGGTGATTAGTCTGCATGTCAAAGTCCCACTGGAGTTTATTTGTGTCATTTTCTAGGACAACTGCTGTGTTGTACATATAACATTTGTTTGTATGGTCAAATTTAAATTTCTTGCACAATTCCCAGTGGATCACCTTGCTGACCCTGTCGTGTCTAGTGTTATAATCCTTCTGAGCTAATTTGCTACATTCGCTTATTATGTGATTGATGGTTTCATTTCTGTCAATGCATAGCCTACATTTGCTATTTTGTTTTGCCTTATATAGTCTCACTTTGATATGATTGGTTCTTACGGCGTTGTTTTGCGCTGCTATTAGGAGAGATTCTGTTTCTCTCTTAAAGTTGCCTTTTCTTAGCCATGTCCAGGTTTTGTTGTGAGATGTTGTTTTCGAGACGTTTAAAATGCCCATAGAGTTGTTTTTCTTCCCATTTTTGTTTCCTAGTTACTGTTGTTCATCATGTTGTCAGTATCGTTTCTGATGGCTGTAATCAGTCCTCGTTCGTGTTTTTCTGTGTAGATTTTTAGTCATCGTATCGATGCGTCAATGCAGGCAAGTCCTCTTCTTCCTTCTTTTCTTGATACATATAGTCTGTCAACGTCGTTTCAAAAATGCATGGTCATAATTTTTCTTGTTTTTTGGTCCATTTATTTAAGTTCGTCTCTGGTCCACTTGAGAAAGGGTCCCGATTATCTAAAGAGAAGTACAGCCTAGGTATTTATCCCTTTTATAAGTTTTCTGCTAGTGAGTTTTGTTTCTAGTTCTCCTAAGATATTCCTTTTGAATTTTGTCTTTCATTTCCTCTTGTTTGATAGTGTCAGACTCCAAGATGCCCAAGTATCAATAGGTTTTGTTTTGTTTCTCTGAGCGTTTTAATTTTGTCTTGGTTTGGTAATTCCATTCCGTCAGCTAGATATCGTTAACCATTTTTCATTACAAACATGGTACATTTTTCTATACCAAATTCCATTCCTTATTATTATTATTATTATTATTATTATTATTATTATTATTATTATTATTATTATTATTATTATTTAAGTTAATTTAATTTTCGGTTTTATTTTTGATTTCTTACAATCCTTCATCGGGTCTTTATCCAAGACTGAGGGAAATAGTTATTATATGTATTCATGTTTTTTGCTGCCCCTTTTTTGACTGATATTTTCCTGTCCCCTTGATAATACTCGACAAAGGACATACAAAGTACAATTTTTCATTATAGGCTGAGACAGTCAGATATTTTGTTAATGAATTTATTTGTCCCTTTCTAGATTATACTCAGGGTTATTCGTATAACTGGCTCGGTGGTAGTTTTAAGATGCGACTTTTTTCAATTTCTGTTTCTTTTGTCTTTTTTTCTATCAGTTTGGATTAGTACCATCTTTGGCTTTTGTTATTGATTCTGGTTGGTGATTTTACTATTTTTTTTCAATCCAATATTCCATATTAATAATATATTATCAAATGAATATTGTAGACTATGTTATCATGCCTCTCTTTATGCTTTATTGGTGTTAGGATTAGGCAGTAGATTTACCCAACTTATCTGGTTGGCTTTTCCTTAAGTCTGCGTGACAGCAAGTCTCTTCAGATAAATTAGACTCCTCTGAGTATTCTAGCTGATCTTAATAACTCTGTAGTCTGATTTCCAACTCCTGTAATTCCTTGGGGACCGTTCCAAATGCTTTATCTACAACACATAACACTGCCACCTTCATGTTTCACAGCTAAATGTTATCTCTCTTGCAGGATCCAAGTATTTCTCTCTGTTCCAGCTTTCTTTTATTTTGCCCTTGTGATCCTCAATAACTTTAAAATACGTCAAATTACAAGTTCTTTTTTTGGGGGGGTGTATTTTCTCCAACGACTTGCAGGTAGAATTATCTCTTTTTATTTTAGAAGGTCCTGTTTTGCTTGTAGTGCTTGACTTTCTATTGGTATCTTTTGAGTCTCCCGACAATTTCGAATATTTTTGGCTTATTTCTTCCTGTTGGGTTGTTAATCTCTCTACTGATATCTTTGTTCGGTCTTTTCATTCAGTTTTGTCCAGGCTTATTTTCCTTCCCAAGAATTCTAAGTTTGATATTAATCTGTGAAAATGTCATTTGATGATATTTTTTCGTGATGTAACAATGGCTAATTTGTTGGTTTAATTTGGTTTGTTTGAATTTTTTGGATGGATGTTTGGTTGCTTGATTGGTTTTACGGCATGTTAACTCTCGTTCTGTTATTTTATATAGAAGCCAGTTTTACAGTTATTGTCTCCAGTTGTATGTGGTAATAACCGTATCTTAACAATAATATCAAATTGTTAAACGTGTTCTTATTCATGACAAATATATTTTACCTATAAATGATACGTTAACAGGTTCTACCAGAGTAGGTTAGAGAGTACCGGGAAGAAGTGACTCTACATTCCCCAAATCCCTTGTACCAGAGCCAAAGATATAAAAGAAGAGAGATGAAGTAAGAACAAGGTAGGGAAATAAAAAAATACACTATATGTATCAACACAAATAATTCCATTTAATATTAATAATAATCTCTTATAAAAGATTTTATAGTTCTATTTGAGTCATAGATCATGTAAAAGTTTCTGTCAAACCATGTCAGAGTGGAACTGAGAGTAGTGGTAATGAAGGATAATCCACATTGCACAAAGTTCTAGACTTGTGTCTCACCATCACATAGTTTAGTATCCAAGACACTTATAAGGTGGGGGTGTCTTACCCGTCTGCAGAGATACAGTCAGTGTATTCTACAGCCGCAGCTGTCAAGGCTCAGAAGAGGAGTGACAAAAGGAATGTTACGAGGAAATTCGGGGCAAACGCTTTCTCTCTCTCTCTCTCTCTCTCTATATATATATATATATATATATTTAGAGAGAGAGAGAGAGAGAGAGAGAGATGATCAACATGTTAGAACCCTGAAATTGATCGTTTAGAATCATTCTGTAGTTCTTTTTTCCAGCCATTTTTTCATTCCTCACTCCAAATATATATTTTTTATATCAAAGATTTGTTTTCATTCCTGGCGCTACCGGAAACCAAAATCTGGCGAACCGATTGATTTGTATCCTCCCTTATCCGGCTAGCGTCGTCTCTCTCATTGGCAAGATCAAAGGTCTCCATGGAAACTAGAAAAAAGAAAGAAAAAAAAAAAACTCCAAAAAAAAAAAAAGGCTTCTATTCACCAGCGTGCTGTTTTCGATCCTATTATGTCGCCTTGTGTATAAGCATACTTCCGGCCAGACAACTTATAAAAGGAACCATCCGGATTAAATGAGGTAAATAAATATTACCAATTTAAATGATAAGAAGACGATAAAAATAAGTGGTAAAATAATCTAGCGGGCGTCTCCGTTTAATTCCCCTTCATGTTTCTCGACTATGGCCGCCATTGAGTTTGTTGGCTGTAAATGCCAAAAGGAGATGTTAATAAAAAAAAACAACAACAACATTGGTAAATGGACTGCACCGTTTCAAAGTGTTATTGTTATTCAATATACTCAAATATACAGTCTATCCATGCTTTTTCCATCTTGTACGACAGTCTATATAGTTGATATTCCTCGCCTGTCAGAAAAAAAAAACAGATTTGATTTCGTTGTGACGTCAGTCTTCATCTTGTATATAACTCTATGTTGAGTGATCAATTGACATTCGATACTTTGCAAAACAGAACTCGTATAACATGATTAACGTTCGCCAATTTTCATGACATAGTGTATCAACTTATGGCTTCCAACTGGGGATTCAAATAACTCCATTTTCTGCTTTTAAAGCAAATTTATTCCCTAATAGCTGTTCGAGAGGCCCGTAAGATCACTGTTAGTTGTTGTGATAAAATTGGTTTTAAAAAAAAGCATTCCAGTTTTTAAAAATCTACCAAAAGTCAACTAATAACCTACCCAACCCAAGAACCTCACTGACGATCTGTCCCAGTTCTGTGAGATTTGCTTTTATTAATGTTACCAGAATTTATTTATTCAACCATTCCTATACGGACAAAATGTAACACTAGATCCATTTTTAAGCGGTGTATAGCTGGTTTGAATTCAGAGTTTTTCCTTCTCTTAGACTTGTTGCCATAACAAGGCGAAAGAGCCTAGTCTACTCGACAATTTACCATTAAGTAGGTGGAAAGAGATACATTCATACCTTTCTCAAGAAAATTAACAGGAAGTGAAATTCAAATGACCTCGAGTCACTGAGCCCATTTCCTTCTTAAATAAACGTTACGCCACCTGAGCATCGAAATCCTTCCTTGATCTGTTGAAGTTTCTGGTGAATTTTTTTTTTTTAAGGAAAAGGCTTTACTTTCGTTGGATTCTTGATAGATACCAATGTTTTGAAAATAGATTCTCAAAGGAAAGTAGATTACCCACTTGAAAAAATAGCAAAATAAAGCCTTCATAACATATTTCTCTTTCGCTTGACCTTGTGCCAAACGAAATTAAACATAGCAAATATATAAATCCCAAGGAACGCAAAAAAAAAAAAAAAACGGTAAAAATATTCATTTATAAGCCATAAAATGAAAACATCTTTTTTTTTTGCACGCGCGTTTTCAAAATCAGTTGTCAATCGTCGTCGAATCAGCGTAATAGAATTTCCCTCACAAATGAAAATTAAATATCAGGTTTCTTAAGTCTTTACTCTGAAGCAATTCCCAGGAAAAGTTGCTTAAATGCTACTCCAAGGCCGCATTCTCCGCTAGAACAAAACAAGCAAAATCGATTTTAATCAAAGTCTTTGTATGTCTTTCATATTAAACTGACCTTTTCATTTCCGCCTCAAAGTTGGACACTCGCAAAGGCTCTGATTTGTTTCGACCTGATGATTTAATATACGCTGCCAAAAACAAAAGATATAAAAGAAAATAAAAACTTTTAAAGATTTTTTAATCTTTTTTATGCTTGTTTCCATTGAATGTTCCATTGGAGATTTCTGGAGGTCCATTCAAAATGTTTTTAAAAGATATTAAATTAAATGAAGGAATAAACCGATTTTGGATAATTATATTTGAGCTAAATTAAGAAAGAAATTGATTTGAAAAGAACTTCGGTGATTTCGACCCATTCAAGAGATAATTAATTTTTTAATCATATTCATAAATAGATGCGTGTATGAACTAATGTACGCGCATGTGTGTGTGTATGTGTGTGTGAGTGAGTGCGTGTGTGTGTATGTGTGGTATGTGTGATGTACTTGCACATAAAAGAAATGGAAGAAAGAAAAACAAAAACAACAAAAACAGAGCAAGTTCAGCAAGTCCTTTTGTTTATTTAAAGGCGTTTCAAAGTCGGTATATTAGTTGATGGTATATAGTGAAACACTTAATTTTTAATATTGAATTTAGATTCATATGTAAGTACTGGATCTAGTAGAATGAAATGTCATATTTCAAATGATCGACTTAGCGTTAGTAACAATAATCGTGTAGGATATATATCTTTTAGCAGAAGCAGTTATGACATCTCTGTTTTCATCATGACACGTTATGATGAACACCATATGTTTTTGATTGCAACATTTTTTAATGATGATATTCTGCGGTCGGTTCATTCAATAGATTTATCCCTATGGGATCATATCCTTAGAAGATGCCTTATAGCTCAAGTCTATAAAAGTAGGCGTCATACAAATGAAGAACTAAAAGGTTTTATTTGTCATGAGATTGCAATAATGCCAAAGGTAACAAATGGGGCGAAGCTTCAAGAATGGATTGTTTGTGAGAGCAAGAATTTGGGCGATAAAATCTTTACGATAAAAATAGATTAATATTGTCCTTTCTTATGAAAAAAGAATCAAATTTTTATAAAGGATCTCACTTGCTTTTATCATTTACGTTTCAAACGCGAGATAATACACTGAACCCTATATTTAACGAAAAAGAGGCACGCTTGGGATCACGGTTGTTGTCATTGCAGATGGAATCGAAAGACTGAGTTCAAATCTTTGACCTGTTTGTTATTTGATTTGCGTTGATATTGATCGGAAAGGCATGAATCTCTCTGCAGCTACACGTAAATAGTAGGGATGACTGAGCCCTGTAGCTTTGTAGGAGAAAAAACTGAATTCAAATTCCGTATGAATATGTTCACTCCGTGGTCACCATTTTAGAATTGCTGAGAAAATGCCATAGGCCGTGGAGAATCAAATGATGGTTGGTTGGTTGGTTGGTTGTTTCGGTTTTATGGCATATCAACCTTTGCTTGTTATTTAATGCCAAATTCATTTTTATACAAATAGTTCTATTTCAAACATTTCAGTTAAGCATGAGGACTCAGTTTAATTGTCAAAAACATTTCTCTTTCAAACTATTCAGTTTATTCAAACAGTTCTAATTCAGCTAATTCAGTTTAGTATAAGTACAGATCTTGTTTAAACAGTTAAATGTCTAAAAAGTTCTGTATATAACAATTCAGTTTAGTGTAAGTACAGTTTCAATGTCAAAAGCAGTTCTACTTCATACAATTCAGTTTAGCATAAGCACGCGGTTTAAAAGTAAGTACAGTTTAATTGTCAAAAGCATTTCTATTGCAAGCTATTTAGTTTAGCCAAACTGTTCTAATTGAAACAATTCAGTTTAGCATAAGTATCCAGTTTGTTCTATTTAATCCATAGATAGAGCTCTGTCAAGTACTACCATTTTGGACCAGAGTGGACCTGGGAGCAATGGCAATGAAAGGGTACTCCGCATTCCCCAAAGTTCCTGTATCACTGGATCCTCACCATCTGATGGTTTAGTGTCATATCCAGCACACTTGTTGTGGGCGGGGGGGGGGTCTTACCCTCTGCAAAGGTGCAGTCGGTGTATTCTCCAGTCCCAGCCGACTGGACGATCAAATAATGGTAGTGTCTGTTAAAAATTTCTTGTATTGTTTCCAGAAGTAGAAAGAATATTCGTCAGAAAAACTGCTTCCCGAGATAATTATTTTAAAGGTCATAATGTTTTTTTTGTAATGAAGCAGTTAATATATTTACACCCAAACAGTTTCATTATCTAAAAGGGATATTATATATAACATATATACTCGTGTAATGAATGACTTCTAAAGATCAATTTTCTATCTTAAAATAATGGGTCGTTCATTTCATGAAATATATTTTTAAATACGATGAAGCTTAGCGTCTTTCAGTACACGCAATATATGATAAATATAACTTCTGTTGTCTAAAAACTAGGAGTCTTTCATATATATAGATATATACCCCAACACACATACATAGAGATAGATACAGAGTGCGATGGGTGAATTTTTATTTTAAATTATTCATTTCGCGCATATGTTTTGTTTCAGGTTTTGTCTACTGTGCAGCAAACCAATATTAGTTGGGCACTGTCTGTGCGCAAACAACCATGAAGTTATTTACTACTCCAGAAATGTAAAAACAGCATGTTGTACAATATGGTATTCACCATGGATACACCAACAAGAAGCTTTCACAATGTTTGGGTGTCAATATCTCGACAGATTCATATCCATAATAATGAAGAAAAAAAACACCCAATTCTCATCATGGTATTTGGAATGTTCACAAGCGATAGTAATGTCATAACTACAATACCCTTCCCATAGAGTTTCACAGAGTCAAATACACCTGAGACAAAGATGTGTCTACCAGTGCAAAATAATTTGGAACCTATGTATATTTTTGTCAGATTATCGTGGGTGCCACAGCTAGTAGTTATTCGCTAAGCTTTGCTTAGTCTAATTTAGCAAAAGGTCAGACGTATAGAGCAACCGGTGAGAATCGAACTCATAAAAATGGTCTATTTTGCAAGCCATTACGCCACTCATGGTGCCTAGTAGGTACCCCTGCTTGTGTTATATTATGATTTGAATTATTTAAGACAGCTATCGATAACTATCGAGGGCAATTTGTCTAGCGTGACCGGTACCACAGTTGGACTTGTTTAAAAAATAAATGGTTCCATTAATTTCACATCAGGGAACATAAAGCGAGAGAGTTTTCAAATAAAACATGGCGTTGCCTTAAGCCGAAGCACACAACTCCGGTGATCACCCACTGTTAGATCCAATTTCGGTTCTTGTCTAGTTTTGGTCTTATTCAAAGTTGTCTCGTCTTCTTGCCTGACTTATCCAGCGATTTCCAATACGTTTAATTCGATCTCCTCTGCATCAGTTTTAAATCAATATCTTCAGTTCTTCACCTGTCACTGTCTATGAGGATAGGTGTGCGTCTGTGCTTTGTGCCTGCTTCTTCAGTGGATACCTGGGTTGAATTTAATCAGATACTGTACAGTATATACGTGAAAATATCTGTAACTAGACGTAGCTGGTTGTTTTCCCATCGTAACAGTGTCCCATAATTCTACAGATTCTTTTTCTTTTGGAAGAAGTGAATAATTCTATGCATCATTTCATTATTAGCGAGAATGATGATGAACAAAAATGGACGTCCTGCACGAACTCCAGATATCATCCCGAAGTTGCAAAATAGACTGGAAAGTACTTTAATATTTATGATCATATCAAGTGCATTGCTCTAATAGGAAACTCGCTGTGGGGGTCTTTTTTTGTTAGGATACAGTTAACTATGTACAAATATTATGTTGGGTTCACTTTGTTAATGTAGTCCATGATTGTAGCGATGCTTCTATTTCGAATTCAAATTAGTATTTCATATTAATTTATTTGAAAAAAATTACGTTTAATACGAATGCAGACAACACAAAATTTAAATTGAATTGAAAAAATGGACTGTGAATTAAAAAAAAATTTCTTAGTTGAACGATCAGAATTCTTATCTACTTAATAATTAGGTTTAGTTTGGGCTTTTAACTGAAGGTTTTGCTTATTTGCTGCTTTTAAGAAAGAAATCTGGCTTTTCCAGGTTACCATTATATATATATATATATATATATATATATATGTGTGTGTGTGTGTGAAGGTACCAGAAAAACATAATCCAAATAGGTGAATATATTATGATGTAAAGTCGACGTTAACGTTTCAGTTTCAGTCAGCATCATCAGGACTTAGATATCAGAATACACATAGCGATGGAGGCTTGCTGAGATGACTGGAGCAAATGAGAAATATATAACGGAAAGATACAATTTTTCTGCTACCTTCATACTACCGGGTTTTAATCCATATTTACTTTCATATATATATATATATATATATATATATATAGTAAAGCTCAATATTGTGTGTCCGAACATCTATAGCGCGAAAGGGATTAGAAAATACATAAAAACAAAGTATGTCAAATTTTGAGAGAAAAACAATGAGCCACATGAAATTTACTTTCCATTTCGATTAGTGGGATGGGGGGATTAGAAGGGATTAAACGGCCCTGGTGAAAATTCAAATAACTCCGATTTTGATGGAAGAAAAACTACTATGCACGAAGTAAAGTCGATTTCCAAATTTTCACCATCCTTCAATGAGATCTACTTATCTAAATGAGGTTTATATTATAGCGCGAAGCCCCCTTGAAAGTGCAAACGCCTCCAGTTTTCATGGAAGATACATGAAAACAAAACATGCATTCTCATGTAAAAGTTTACGAAAAAGACAATGAACTACACAAAATTCCCTTTCCAGTGCTATTAGGGGATTTCATTAAAATCTTGCTGTTGATGTTTACTGGAAGTCAGGATCTTTATCAGGGATTGTATACAAATTTGGTTATTGGCAACTAGGAAAAATTCTGAATTGCATATTTCAAGTGTTAACTGATTTGATAAATCATTATGTTTCGAAGTTTTAATTATTTCTCCTTTTTCTTTCAAATTCATTTACTTTCAGTATTTAAAAAAACATATTTATACCTTTATGCAGCCACGTCCTTAATGTAAAGGTTGTCAGCATCATACTTGATTTTTTAAGTATCATAAAATAGTTATAACGAAGATGTTAGATTGTTATGATATATCTTTAATAGTTAGCGTTTGTTTTAATTCTTGAATTAACATTGCAATTTGTATGTCTTTATAACTTTCCTCAAGATTTTATTTACTTGCATATAAAAGCCGCATTGTGAGTAGATTTGGCGACCGTTGTCAAGGGCTTCCATTTCAATAACTACTACTACATTAACGTGTAGAGGGGGTGTTGTTCTTTACCAGGATTGTTCCACTTTACCCTTGATACATGACTTATATGTCTGAGTGTTAATTAAGGAGGTATCAAGTACCATTTTAAAAATCTTTGGTATGACACGACCAGGGATTGAACCCAGGTCTTCCGGACCATTAGCGAACACTCTACCCACTAGGCCATAAAGGAAATACCTCTTTAACACAAACTGGGATTTATTTCTTTTAAATTATAAAAATCGACATGATTGTTAACCATAATTCTATTAGAATGATTGAGTTTTGAATTCAATAGTATATAAGACAATATCATAATTTTTGGCCGAAGCCTGGCACAAAATGCTTGCAGCTATTCCGCCCCAAAACATTCAATAATATCGAAGTTGTAACTTTGATAAATTAGAGTAAAATTTTTGAAGGCTATTTATGAACCCTGTCAATCACGTGTATTTCTGCAAGTGTATATAGAACATATTTGTAATATACTAGATTAGCTCGGAATCTAATAAAGTCCTGTTATAACAGTGGTTTTTAATGGTGTTGATGTTTCTATTTAGGAAGTACTGAAGGATTGTATTTGAATTTCTTAGATTGGGAATTTGAATAATTCAAAAATAAGATAAGGGAAAAAAGTACTTTCAAATTAGACTGGGTATTGCTTTATTCTTGAACTAAAGATTATGTTTTTTTTAAAAACTTTTTCTAAATCTTTCACATTGGCTTTAGTTGCTCCAAAAGTTGGACCAAAAGCCACTGGTATAATGTTTCGATTAAGAATCTTACACATTGACAATGGTCTGCAAAACAAACTCGCGAAACATTATATCACGAATGTCGCTCTTAAGAACTTAATTTGGATTAGTTTGGCACACATACCTCAGGGGGTTTACAGTACCTATCATTCTTGAGTGGTCACCAATTTAAGAACTAAGAAGGTTCAGCCATGCTTAACTTCAGTGATCTGGTATGAATCAGTATTTCGTGACTTGACTGTAAGTCAGGGAGTTATTCTGTAAGTGGAAAATTATGGAATAACTATATACTGTTTTTGGGAATGTTACCTCCACCAAAGATATTCGCACTTCCAACCCCCATAATTTAACTAGTTGGGAATAGACTTAGCCGAACAGAACGAAGATTGCGTGATTCTGAATCGATTTAGTCCACCTTTTAGCATCATTTATCTCTTGCCTGATGATACTTACTCAATTGCAAGCCTCGTAGGGTAAGGTAATGGACAGAGTGAAGAAACCAAACAGCGTTGTCATTACCCCACCCAGCGCAAAGTATGTTTGAATCCGATTCATTGCACTTTTGCTGTCTTGGGCCAGTCAAAGAAAATTCTCCCTTCCGATATGTCAGTAGATGAGCAAAGCAGCTCAAGATTAACCAAGCTGAAATGACTTCTTGATCTTTGCTAAACGTAGGTTCCATGTCATGCCACACGTCAATCTGAGATTTCTTTGACGTCTATCGTTTATTAGATTTTTGTAAAACGCTAATTTGCTGCTTATCCTGAATCACTTCCACCAAATAGCGTAACAGTTATCGTCGTTGGAATTGGACTCGACGTCTTCAACTCTTGGAAGGGACTGTTTTCGTTTTACTTTGTGACAACATTCTTAGGAAAGACATTAATTCTCCCGTTTCCCATCATCAGCAAAGAGTAAATAAACATGCAATCTAGGTTCTATAGTTTTGATAAAGCAACCAGAGCAGAAAAAAACTTGAATCTAAATTTGCCATCAAACAAAAAATTTTCTCTCCTTTAAAATCTACCAGCTCTTGAAATTACAGCACCATCATATTCGTGTCATGTCTTCACAGCAGGATCTAACCGGTTTTCGTTAAACGGTTAAAACTTCTGATGGACTGTTTCTTAAGAGCAAACTTGGGTAGAACATTCTATCTGGGATCAAAATTCTATACTTGTTCATCTTTGCACACGCAAAACAAATGTTGACGCTGTTCCGAAAGATTACAATTTCAGGGTCATCTCTTTCCAATTGCATAAAACGGACAATTGAAAAAGTTCAACGCCTACCGTTTTTGTCTTAATCATTTATCTATGCTTGAGTATATGTCACATGTAAAACCCAAGAGGTTTAAATGAGATACTGACTTGTGCTAAACAAGACCAAACTTGATTGAGATTTTGGCAATGTGTTTACCAACTCCTTATTTGATTAATTTGTAAATGTTTGATTGTAATCATAACCATATTTTCATTCCATCATTGCATTTTTAAATTACATTTTTTGCCGATTATTTACTTTCATACAGGTATCAATGGTTTGTAAGTTGGTTGGCATTTTATAGCATATCAACCCTTGTGGGTTATTTAGTGCCAAATCCTGTTTATAGAATTTGTAATCGAATAGTTTTTGGGTAATCTTATTTTTAAACGTATCAGTAGAACTCATGTGTTTGCATTCAGTGAAATAGTTTCAAGTATTACCATTTAACTTTAATAATTTTATTTAATATTAATCATTTGTTTGCACACAGTTAAAAGGTCTCAAGCATTGCTATTTGACATTCTATTTATCAAGTATTCTAATATATATATATATATATATATATATATATATATATATATATGATCCTTATATATATATATATATATATATATGCCATTATATATATATATATGATCCTTATGTATATATATATATATATATATATGCCATTATATATATATATATATGATCCTTATATATATATATATATATATATTTGGGCAGACCGAGAGTAAAACAACCAATAAACTTAATAGCATATCAAATATCAAAGACCAATTTGGGAAAAAGAAGCACATTCATAAAAACTCACGGAACACACTTTTAGAAAAGGAAAAAGAAGAAAAAAGGAAACAACCCCCAGAGAAAACTCAGAGAAAACCACAGAAGGGAAAGTTGCCATATTATAAAGCAAAAATGATAGCAGCCAAAATTATTAAAGCTCTTTTAAGACTTTAAGAAGCTTGAAATATGTAAGAGCAAAATAGATAAATTAAAAAAATATAAATCTCTTTATGGATCTATTCATTTAGTATATATATATATATATACAAGGCTCATTAAATAAGTTTCCAGACTTTTTTCGTGTGGGTACTTTTATTGATAGTACACATATGAAACTCTAGTCCTCTTCGAAGTAATCTCCTCCGGCTGCAATGTACTTGTTGTACCGTTCCAACAATTTCTGCAAGGCCCAATGGAAGTCCTCTTGTGTGAGCGTGTCAATGACCTTCGTCACAGCCTCTTTCATCTCCTCAATTGTCTCATAACGACAGCCTCTAAGTTTTTCCTTGAGCTTATGGAATAACCAAAAGTCACAGCGAGCAAGGTTTGGACTATAGGGACGGTGACGAACTGTCTTGATGCCCATCTTGGTTAAATAGTCTGTGACAAGGATGGAGTTGTGGACTGGTGCATTGTCCTAGTGGAAATGCCACTGACCTGATTTAAAGAGTGCTGGTCTCTTCCGACAGAATCTCCTCCTGAACTCCCTTAAAACCTCAACATAGTATTCCTTGTTGACTGTCTGTCCAGTGGGAACCCCAGTGCATGTAGAAAATGCTAGTGCTGTCAAAAATATGATCATCAAAAGTTTATGGGTGGATTTGCTCTGTCTGGCTTTCTTGGGTCTGGGAGAGCCAGGATGCTTTCACTGGGAACTCTGTTTCTTGGTTTCTGGGTCATAGCAATAGATCCAGCTTTCATCCCAGGTCACCAGAGCATCAAGAACTACGGGATCTTAATTGATCAGCTCGACAATCTGCCTGCTGTCATGACAACGTCTTTCTTTCTGAACTTCTCTGAGCACACTTGGGACAGACTTCGTGCAAATCTTCCGCATCTTCAGTTCCTCGCGAATAATTGTGTGTACAGTTCACGCACTGACATCAAACTGTGTACTTATTGTCTCTATAGACATACGACGGTCCTTATCCATGAAATTCTTTATTTGGCCAATCAACTCTAGTGTTCTGACTTTCTTACTCCTCCCACACCTCTCATCATCCCTTACAGACTTCCTGCCTTCCTTGAATCTCTTATGCCACTCAAAAACTGATGCTCGATTCATGTCAGATGCTCCAAAAGCAGCCTGAAACATTCCATACGTTTCTGTAGCATTTTTTCAAGTTTAAAACAGAATTTTATTGCATATCGTTCTTCTAAAGTGTCCTCACGTCCAGATTGCAATTTTGAAATTCACCAGCTGTGACAATCAGGCTTTAGTAGGGTGTATTCCAATTGCTGCTGTTGCTGTTCATTTGAACCTGAAATTATAAAAATTGGTCAGTCATCTTATAAGATATATAGCAAATACATACTGAATGTTCAAGAGTCTATGACAATTTTAAATGCCTGTACGAAAAAAGTCTGGAAAATTATTAAAGGTTTTTCGTATGTATATTTATATATATGTATATAGATATATTATAACAGTGTGGGTTGTTGTTGTATTTTGACCTTCGGCCCGGGCAAACATGCCATTCTAAAGTGATGCACCGGAAGGAAGTGATACATTCCAATGGCCAGTAATCGAAAGAGATCGCGTGGGCGGATTTGGCTGATGAAATGGGACAAGGTAAAAAAAAACCGATTGAATTGGGGCCCCTGATGAGTTGGGGTCCAGAGAAGTTGCTGAGAAGATGTGGTAGTGAAAGCCACTCCCGGCCGAAGGAGCCCTCGGGACCACCGATGGAGTTTTGGAGACCAGTTGGTGATAAGCCATCATCCAGCGGAGAGCTGGGCCCCTGGGCCTCCAGCCCAGGAGAACAAGAAAGACACAACGCTGACGACCATAAGAGTTGGGGTCAATATATTGCAGTTCTGTTCAGTCTCCATCTCCCTCTCACAGCAAAACCCTGAGTAACTCTTTTCGAACCCTTACAATAAAGGGAGAGGTACATATTTTTCTAAAGAATCTTCGCTTGTCTGTTATCATTGCGTCAGTCTGTATTCCGCATATATATGTATATGTATATATGTGCATGAATCTGCATATGAGTATATAACATAGTCACTAGATCCCTTTGTGGGTTTGTGTCGAACCAAGGCAATAATAATAAATAAATATATATTAGATTTATATATTTAATGACATGGAATTTAGTCTGCGACCCCTGGGTTTCATGGAGTTTTACAAAACAACAATCATCAGGCAGTTAACAAAATGAAATGAATCGAAAATCGAAAAATACTGTCAAAAACTGTTGGGATTTTTTAGGAATCTTTACGTGTGATTGTAAGTACGTGTGTGTGTGTGTGTGCGCACGCACGCGCGTGTGTGTGGGTTATAGTTGCGTATTATTGTATGTGTATGTGTGAGTGGTATATAGTGAATGTGTATGTGAAGGTACATGCGAAGCACGTTGTTTTTACCGGATGTTAGCCGTCAGCGTATCTTATGTTGCTACATTATTGTCGGAAAAGATTCTTTATCTATTTCTGTATGTGTAGGTGATTATAACTAAGGAACAAAACATCATCGTTGCCTGTCATGGGAAATAAATAAAGATTTGATTCGTAAGCGTATTTAAGCGGTTATAGTATGGTAGACCAGAATCACAATGAATATCAAGGGGTAGGGATATATTGTAATGCAATATACTATGGAATATTGTACAATGTTAGTATTATATATAGGAGAGAGATTTGGGCTAGAATATAATAATAATTTGATGAAATTTTGCGTATATACTATTCATACTATAGTTATCTGTGATAGTACGTACTTAATGAAAATAATGAAGGGGTTACAATAATAGTTAGTATTGTTATACATGATGATGATTATGACTAAAGAGCAAAGCGGTGTCAGTATAAAATTAAGGAAATAGATGGCGGGTTTGGGAGGTATAGGTAATAGTTGGAGGGGGGTGATGGTTATTTTTAATAGTTATCTGATGTGTGTTAACGTTGTATGACTTATACGCTATTGTTGTAAAAGATAGAGTGTACGTGGTAGATAAGATGAATGTTGAGACCTATTATTAGCGCTTATAAAAATATAAATCTAACAGATAGTATGGAGAAGGGTATGGGGGTTAATGGAGAAAGATGGTACATATATTCTGGCGGGTGTAATGGTTAGTGGAGAAAAATGGTACTTACGGTGCTTCAGGTGTGGTGTGGTGTGACTTTTTTGTGGAGGTGTCAAATCGGTTATGTGTATGGGTGGAAGTGTGAGAGAAGGTGTGTGTACTTACGGTATTTCAGGTGTGAGTGTGGTGTCGTTTTTGACTGTAATTTTTCGATTTTCGATTCATTTCATTTTGTTAACTGTCTGATGATTATTGTTTTGTAAAATCTCCATGAAACCCAGGGGTCGTAGACTAAATTCCATGGCATTAAATATATAAATCTCTTATATATATATATATATATATATATATATATACGTAGTGCATTCAATAGGTTTCCAGACTTTTTTGTACAGGCATTTAAATTTGTCGTAGACTCTTAGAAATACATCTTATGAGTTGACTGACCAGTTTTTATGATTTCAGGTTCAAATGAACAGCTACAGCAGCAATTGGAATTCACCCTACTAAAGCCTGATTGTCACAGATGGCGAATTTCAAAACTGCATTCTGGACGTGATGACACGTTAAAAGAATGATATGCAATAAAATTCTGTTTTAAACTTGGAAAAATAATTCCACAGAAACGTATGGATTACTTCAGATAGCTTTTGGAGCATCTAGCATGAATCGAGCATCGGTTTTTGAGTGGCATAAGAGATTCAAGGAAGGCAGGGAGTCTGTGAGGAATGATGAGAGGTGTGGGAGGGGTAAGGAAGTCAGTACACCAGAGTTGATTTGCCAAAGGGTTAGTGTTACAGTTAGGGTTACTATGTTGGGGTTTTAAGGGAGTCCAGGAAGAGATTCCCTAAGCTTAGAGGCTGTCGTTATGAGACAATTGAGATGAAAGAGGCTGTGACGAAGGTCATTGAAACGCTCACACAAGAGGACTTCCAGGGGACCTTGCAGATGTTGTTGGAACTGCTCAACAAGTGCACTGCAGCCGGAGGAGATTACTTCGAAGGGGACTAGAGTTTCATGTGTATACTATCAATAAAAGTACCCATACGAAAAATGTCTGGAAACTTATTTAATGATCCTCGTATATATTCACCACCGCCCCATGAACATTTCTTACGCTGATTTACGCTGATAAACGACTGTCACTCCTTTATTTAACCAATTTTTTCTTTTACTGGTAGGGTGAAACACAAAGTCTCTTTTTAAGTAGAATACAACTGGCTTAAATTCAAGAGATTTTCATCTCCCAGACCAGTTGCCGCGAAGAGCAAAGTCTGACCTACTATTTATGCATAAATGGGATAGAAGTGGTGATTAATACGTTTCAAAAGGAAACTCAAATAATCTTGTCCATTTCCTATCACGAGAACAGCGCATGCACAGAGAGAGAGAGAGAGAGACAGACAGACAGACAGACAGACAGAGGGAGTTTAATTTGCATTATTTGTTTAAGATATCAGCTCCTGGGGACTTATTTAATTGCAAAATTTGATTAATTTGAAAATATTTGATAGAAATCATAATTTTATTTTAAATATTCCTTCGCATTTTTATTGCAATTTTTTTTCATCTATAATCATTTGACTTCAAATATTTTTTTTTAAACAATAATAATTTCAAAACAATTATATGCTTTCCAGTTATTGAAAATTATATTCCTTATTTAAAACTATTCTTAATACAAATAGTTTGAACACAGTTTTATGATATCAAGTATATCTGTCTCATTTTCAGACCTAACTATTAACCAATACATGAGACCCTAACAGGTACTATCTATCCGGGACAGAATACACCGGGAAGTACCTGTTGTTAATAATAATAATAATAATAATAATAATAATAATAATAATAATAATAAAGAGTTGACTACATACGCCGCAGATATCCTGTAATGGTCATTTACCACCGGATGCAGTTTAGTGAAGCACCCTGTATGCACCTCTGGAGAAGTTTGTTCCTTTTGTATAAGATGCAGTCAGCGTATTCTAAGTGTCACCGACGGGACTGAGAGAGAGAGAGAGAGAGAGAGAGAGAGAGAGAGAGTGAGAGTGAGAGAGAGGGAGATACATGAAAAAAAATTGAGATAGATAGATAGATAGATAGATATAAACCAAACAGTAATGTCATTAAAGCTTTTTTTTAATATTTGGAAGAGTAAAATACTCTGCTTTCATGTCTGACGCCATTATCCTAATCTGACGCTTATCTGCAATCTAGGGCAACGCACTCTCTTCAACCCCACAAAAAGAACAAAATAAACAAGCAAACAAACCTCTAAAAGTTATTAATTATTTTTAAGAAGGTTCAGCCTCTACTGCCATACCTTTAACATGCTTCTCTGACGTCATGGACCAATGTGATAATATGAGAGGCATTTCTTTTCCGTTCAAAATTTCTAGATTGTTGTTTATTATGCTTTGCATTCTTAATAAACGTACACTTTACATATTCTAAATAAAGTATTTTCATATGAAGGCCTTTTCGGCGTAACTTAGGGTGGTGTGGAGCAACAATAATGTATGACTGGAGTTTCGAAAGTATTTCCTATTTATTTTTTACTGAAAACGCAACCATTGGATAGGGCACGTTTTCAGCTACAATACATCATTTTCTACAAAATCACCACTATTAATTATGCAATGTTATGTAATGGAGAAGTGATCGTAGCCATGAAAATCTGTAGCGGCGAAGACGACCCACTTTTAACTGTAGATATAACTTCTTTTCAAGAAAATGTCGTTGCATCATATCTTTCATTGTTCTGATTCAAGGGGATGAGATGATCAAGGCATTCTGCATTTCGATGCTTGACGATTGTGCAGGACTGCCCGAAACATGATTTGTTTTAAAATTCATACCTCTACGATCACTACTGAAACGCAATACCCTCTGCCTAACTGTGACCACATCCACAGTTTTTTTCTCCATTAACGTTCAGCATGTGAGCAGAATTGATTGGTGCAATTTTATCAGCACTGATGAATTTACTAGCGCACGACTGTTTTCCAATTGAATGCAATCTGGCCACACTGACATTTAGCTGTATTCTATAGCAATACAACTTCTTCACCATACTTTTAACATGCTTCTCTGACGTCATGAACCTATATGATTATATAAGAGACATTATTTTAAGAGTGACAGCATGTTGGTTCTTCATCACTGAAAAAATGCATATCAGTGTGATAGTGACAACACAAAACATGCTCTTATCGAATTGTATGTTCCATGAGGAAAAAAAAGGAGGCTTTATTTTCGGAGCCTTCCCAATATTATTCTGAACCTGGTACAAATACACTATTTCTTCATACGGAAAGCCGGATTGTTAACGTACTGGCATTTGAGAGCTAACTTCCATCAGTCTCTGATTTGCAAGTAACGTTGATATTTCGGCACGGTTGTCACAGATTCGTGCTGTCGTATTTATTGGGCGTTAAGCTAGAGAAGAAACAAATAGATTCAACCTTTCGTTATGTGATCGGTTTCTTTTAAGGTATCTAATGAGATTTTCAGAAGAAAAGGGGAGTTAATTCAATAAAAAAGAAAAATTAAAAAAGACGAATAAGAGATTCAAGTTGAAAAAAATATATAATGACAAAATCGATTTTCTTTTTTTCCAATTAACAGTTTCCTGTTTTCAACCTGAGGTTAGATATTTCATCAAGAGTGAAATTTTGATTTGTGAAGAGAAGTTAAATACAAAATATATATATAAGTAACAAAATGAGTAAATAATGGCATAAAAAGAAAAGAAGAAAAGGATACACAAATACGTACGCTTATGTAGAAGAGCATACAATTACAAAGAAGCATATATATATATATATATATAGAGAGAGAGAGAGAGAGACAGACAGACAGACAGACAGACAGATTTATATAGATAGCCGTAGAGACAGACGGAGTTATAAAATAGATAAATGCATCAAAAGAAAAGACAGGCACCAAATATATTAAAAGAAAGGAAAAGATAATAAATGGTGACATTGATAGAAAAAGAAACAAACCATGAAAGCGAAGCAGTTAAGAGAGACAGAATCAAAATGGGTGATGTTAAATAGATAGAAAGGAATTATAGATAAAGGCAAAAAAATGGAATGAGCAGATAAAGAGACTATGCACAAAAAACATTTTGCATGAAATGATAGATAGATAGATAGAAACGTACGGACTTAGCAATGTTGATAAAATGAAGATTAACTGTTAGTCAACAATTATGAAATGATTGAATATCTATCTATTTATCTTTGCCCAGCGGCTGGGGCTGTAGAATACACCGACTGCTTCTCTGCTGAGGAGTATGACCCCCCGCCCAACGAGTGTTCTGTATATGACACAAAACAGTCTGATAGTGAGGTTCCAGTAATGCTGGACCTTTAGGGAATGCGGATTACCCCTTTATTGCCATTGCTCCTAGGTCCACTCTGGCCCGGAGTGGTAGCACCTGAAAGGGCCCTATCTAGAAGTTAAATAGAACTAACGGAATACTTATGCTAAACAGAATGGTTTGATTAAACTGAATGGCTTTAAATAGAAATGTTTTTGACAATTAAACCGTACTTACATTTAAACTGCGTGCTTATGCTAAACTGAATTATTTGAAATAGAACTGTTTTTTGACATTGAACCTGTATTTACACTAAACTGAATTGTTTAACATAGAGCTGTTTTGACATTTAACTGTGTGTAAACAAAATCTGTACTCATACTAAACTGAATTAGCTGAATTAGGACTGCTTGACTAAACTGAATAGCTCGAAATAGAAATGTTTTTCACAATTAAATTGTACTTAAATTTAAACTGCGTGCTTATGTTAAACTGTATTGATTGAAATTGAACTGTTGTTCACATTGAAACTGTACTTACGCAAAACTGAATTGTTATATATAACTGTTTGAATAAACTGAATAGTTTGAAAAAGAAATGTTTTTGACGATTAAACTGTGTACTCATGCTAAACTGAATTGTTTGAAATAGAACTGATTATTTACATAAAAATGGATTTGGCGTTAAATAACCTACAAAGGTTGATATGCCATAAAACCAATCTATATATCTATCTATCGATCTATTTCAGTTGGTCCTTTCTCTTTCTTTCTGTCCTAGTCGCTCTCTTTCTTCGAGTATCTTTATTTTGGTTCCTATCTATCTATCTGTCTATCTATCTGTTAAACTCAAAAAGACACATGTATGTATGATAAAGTTTTTTATTCATCCCATTTATCAAAGAACTCTAATTTGCTCATGAACGGCTAATCTCTGTGAAGTTAAACTGAATAAACCCCATTTGAACATGACTGATAACGGACGTGTCGCGATCGTGAGGTGAAATCGTTCATCATTACTTCCTCACAAATTGAAGATTTGTGTCAGATCTATTTATCTATCTATATCAGAATAATCATATGTATAAATTTTTACAGAATGCTAAAAAAATGGTTGCACGAATTTAAGCTATAAATAACAATCTAGGATATATCGTTGTCGTTTTCTATTCTTATTCTAAAGTTAATAACGATTCATATTTCCCTAAAAAAACAAATGAATTATAAACTTAGAATAACAACCTTTACCCATTTGTCTACTAGAATGCTTTACCGGAAACCATCCAGTCAACTTTTGTTGGCGCTGAATGTATATATATATATATATATATATATATATATTAAAATAGGAAGGTCCACGAAGAGATTTGTATTTTTTTAATTTATTTATTTTGTTCTTACATACGTGTTATATATATGTATGTCTTCAGCTTGTTGATTTCGTCAGAGAACATATGTGGCACAAGGCCTTTTTAATGGGGTACTCATTGAGACTTGAACTAACTCTTGTTTCCAATATAAATGACCCTTGGTTGGTCAAACTGGTTTATATAAGGTTCGTTGTTCCTCTTTCCTGGAGTGTGTTTACTTTGGTCTGCTTTACCCGTCTTTGATATTTGATATACTTATAGTTGTGTGTGTGTGTGTGTGTGTGTTGTAGTTGTTTTGGGTTTCACTAACAGCTTTTTATGTGTGTGTAAGCGTGTATCATGGGGAGTTTTGTGGTTTTAAATTTACTAGTAGTTCTTTCTCCTTTTTTATATATGTATACATGTCTCTGTATGTGTGTGTGTGTTTTGAGTTTTTTTTTTTTTCGTCTGAGGACATGTTTGGCATAAGGTCTAGTTAATGGGTATTAAATATTTTAATTTACTACTGTTTGTAATTTGAATGGTTTTTAATTACTTATTTGTGTATATATATATATATATATATATAAGTTTATTTGCGTTTGTGTGTGCGTACGTTTCATGTTTTATTTAACGTAGGTTTGAATTTATCTATAAAGTTTCTTTCCTTTATTTGAAGTAGCGAGTAGTCGTTGTTTTGATAAATTGGCATAATATTAAATTCCACTCTGCTACATTGGTATAGGTGTTTCGAAACATTTAATTTTCTGTTTTCTTCAATTTTGATATTCCTCTTGTGTAGCGATATCCTTGTATTGAGTGCCTGTGTTGACCCTATGTGTATTTCTTTGCATTCCTTACATTCAATTACACTCATTTATTTATTTTGAATTTGGTTTCCGGGTTTTTAAAGGTGTTGGATTTACCTTCTATAATTATATCACATATTTTGCATCGTTTATTTTCGCATTTGGTAACTCCTTGTGTTGTGTTTTTTTCCGAATGTAGAAGAGGTGAATATTCTTTTCAGATTTTTGGGTTGTCTCTGATATAAATATATTTATATATATAAGCAGGCAGGTAATTCACTGATTTTATTTTTCGGTGTTCTAACAATGTTTTATAAACATTTATATTCACTATGTTTCGGTCGATATGTCTTCCGGCCTTCTTTAGGCGTTTAATGTCGAATTCACGAGCCCACAAGGAACTTCGAACCTAAACCTTTATTTAATCCACGCGGGTTGAGTGTTCTAATTCTATTCAGGAATATCTGGTGCAAGATTTAAACTAAAGTAAGAACTCCTTGTTATTTACGTGTAGTCAGGATTGAACCTGCAACCTCAAGATCATTTCAATTAGAAGCACTTTAACCAAACGCCTTTATCCGTGTCGCTACTGGACACAGCGACCAAACATGGTGAATATAACTATTAAGATGAAGACAACAGTCTAAATAATGATAAGAAAAATGTTTTGTTTCTAAAATCACATTGAAAATTTTACTTGCAAAAGTTTAAAGCAATAATCTTCGGAGAGAATGGCTTAAAATGAGATTATTTATATCCTATTCAAACTACTTAAAATCAATAAAAATCTTTCATAATGTAATGAATTTCGGGTGGCGGGTGCATAAATTGTTTTGAAAACGAATCGGAGAATTTATAGGTGTCCAGAAAAGCCGCACATTGAATTGATTCTTATGTTTGTGTTTCGACGTCGCACTAATTGCTGTAGGTTAAGAAGAGCGGAAGTTTGTGTGGAAAGCTTAAAACTTTCTTATGCTCTAATTAAAGTGAAAAGAAGAAACACACTCGATAAAGAATAATCAATAGACGCAAATAAAAAAAAGAAGTAATTAAAAAAAATGAGTTTCTGTTTGGTTACTGCTTTTTTTTTGTTTTGTTCAAAGATGTTACTGTGCTGCATCAGTACAAATAGCTGATACAAATAATATCGTATATTCTCTTCATCGTCTCTTGTATATACAAGGGTCATTCAGTAAATAAGGGGAATTTAAAAAAAAGCCAAATGAACATTTTTAACAAAAAAAAAACAAAACAATTTTCCTTCTTATCCCTTTAAATGCAAACTTCGCTTTTTTTATAGACTAGAAAGGAGTCTTTCATCAAATACTAGTTGACTGAAAAGTGCAAACTTTCAGAAGACGTATGTTCGAGTAAAAAAAAATTAAAATTTACAAACGGGATAAACATGTTTTTTTTTGTTTTTTGTTTTACTACGAGTATGTGTTGAAAAGACAATCTCTGGAGTGAACAGATTCTATCGGGTAAAGAAAAAGTTTCGGACGCAGTGATCACTTTAGAAGGTCATGATGGCACTTTTCTGGGATATGAAAGGGTCCTTCACGATTGATTACGTTGAAAAAGGTGCAACTATAAACAGTGTTTCCTATTGTCGACTCCTTCGGAAACTTGAACCTTATTTATCAAATCATTCTCGTTTATATATATATATATATATATATATATATATATAGATAGATAGATAGATAGATGGATAAATTTTATTGATTTTTGTCGACTTAGAGGTTTTCTTTAATTGGCTTCAGTTTTATTTAAAAACTAGCTCATCTGGTGTTACTTTGTTGGAAAGAGTAACATCACGTATAACAGTGAAATAAGAAATGTGTTTTATAATATATTTATTCTGAATTACTTTATACTTTAATTCTGTCTATAATTATTTCTAATTCATAAGAAATATATTGTATAACAAATTGTGGTAATTTTTACCAACTCCTGCAACGCTATGCCCAGTCGGCTGGGGCTGTAGAATACACCGACTGCTTCTCTGCAGAGGGGTAAGACTCCCTCCCCCCAACGAGTGTCCTGATATGACACTAAACAATCTGATGGTGAGGTTCCAGCAGTGCTGGAGCTTTGGGGAATGCGGAGTACCCCTTCATTGCCATCGCTCCCAGGTCCACTCTGGCCCGGAGTGGTAACACCTGATAAGGATCCTGTCTATGGGTTAAATAGAACTAAACCATGCTTCTTTCACTATACTGATTTTTGCATTTAAACTGCGTATTTATGCTAAACTGTTTAAAATAGAACTGGTTTGGCATTGGAACTGTGTACTAGTGCTGAACTGAATTACTTAAAATAGAACCATTTTGTCGTCTAAACTGTGTACTTATGTTAAACTGAATTATCTAAAATAAAACTGTTTGACGTTTAACTCTGTGTATTGCCCAGTCGGCTGGGGCTGTAGAATACACTGACTGCACCTCTGCAGAGGGTTAAGACCCCACTAACGAGTGTCCTGGATATGACACTAAACAATCTGATGGTGAGTGCTGGAGCTTTGGGAAATGCGGAGTACCCCTTCATTGCCATCGCTCCCAGGTTCACTCTGGCCCGGAGTGGTAACACCTGATAGGGCCTTATCTATGGGTTAAATAGAACTAACAGCATACTTATGCTAAAATGAATTGCTTGAGTAAACTGAATAGCTGGAAATAGAAATGTTTTGACAATTAAACCGTACTTACATTTAAACTGCTTGCTTATGCTTAAATGAATTATTTGGAATAGAACTGTTTTTCGACATTAAAACTGTATTTAGACTTAATTGAATTGCTACATATAACTGCTTGAATAGTTTGAAATCGAAATGTTTTTGACAATTAAACTGTGTACTCATGCTAAACTGAATTGTTTTAAATAGAACAGATTATTTATATAAAAATGGATTTGGCATTAAATAACCTACAAAGGTTGATATGCCATAAAACCCAACAAACCCAACGAACTATCCTGCAACGCTGTGAACATTTTCAATTTATTTGATAAATTCCGAAAACCAAGTTAATTAACAATAGGTGCGATAGTTGAGGAATGGCAAGCAATTAATTTAAAGAAATACTCCAGTGATTATTTAGAAAATAAAAACAATAAGAAATGATTACGTAATTATTAATGTAAGAAAATATAGAGCAAATATTATTTAACAATTCGTAGCTGTTTTCGAAAACTAAATTTAAAAAAATCGTCAAATTCCTTATGATTATTTTTAATAGAAACTGAATTATGAAAAACTGGTATATTGAATTTAGTTACTCATTTCCTTTTGTAAATTATTACTTATTTATAGATAAAAGAAAAAGAAAAGAAACGAAAAGAAAATTTTATTAAATTCTTTTTCTTCTTTTTTGCATGATTCCTCATCCTTTTTGTTAGATAACATTTACTTAAAACTTACATGTTTCCGTTTGATTTGATTTAGAAAGAGTCAAAGACAAGGGAGATAAATGTAGTTGTGAGTGTAAAATCAGAAAATTTTCTATATCGGGACCCCAAAAAACGAAAATCGAAAAATGCCCAAAAGTCAGCTCCTGGTCGCCAAATTTAGTTTCTTAAGAAAATCTTTGAGTACATTAGCATAAAAAGGTTCGTCCTAAAATGTTCAAGTTTCCTAATAATTTCCTTACTAACGAACAGATACAGAAATTTGATATTATAATAGATTGTCTGTAATCCTCTCGATCATTTTCCATCATTAATGGTTATTTTCCAGGGAATAATCAAGGTTCTCTTTAAAATCTGATGAAATTTTAAAAAATATTCGAGATGTTTTCTATCCAAAGAGTAAATTTTTTGCTGGACTCGAAAGAGTTTGTTGACTGATCTCGGGTACAAAATAACAGAAAAGCACGTTGTTACACTTGGTTTCCAACGTTTCGTTTGATTTGGTTTCATTGTTAAATAAGCCATCGTAGGTTATTTAATACTAAAGCCATTCTTGAACGTCTATTAATTCTGGCAGTGCATTCTTTATCTGTTTTCAAACCGTCGTTATCAAGACGAAATATTTTCTATTTTTTAGGAAAATCTCAAAGCCCTAAAAAAGGGGATTTCTAAATAGGTAAATTCTACAACACATCTACTCTGCAGTTCACTTGAAATCCCACTCTCAAACTCAAAACGCAAACTTTCGCATCGTTTCTTTTAATGATCAACTAATTTTTAACTTCAGATGTCAATCAAATCTCTTCTCTACCACTCAGAATGTGATGATGGAATTGAGGGTGGAGGGGGAACGTAGACAGTCATTTTGAATATTTGGTAGTTTTTAAAAGTATTTGATATGTAAGAATTTTGAATTTAGATAGTGGCGTGATCATAATTTTGCAAATTACAAACTATTTTTAAAAGATCATTGACTTTAAAAATAAAGATAGGAAAAAAGTCAGAGTCTAGCTCTCACTCACTCTCTCTCTCCTTTTCCTCCTCTCTCTCTCTTTGTCTCTCTCTATTTATCTATCTATCTTAGTCCATCTCTCACTCACTCTCTCTCTCTTTCTATCTCTCTCTCTCTATCTATCTCTTTCCCGCTCTCTCTATTTCTTTCTCCTCTCTCTCTTCCTATCTATCTATCTATCTATCTATCACTCACCCACTCACTCACTATCTATCTATCTATCTATCTATCTTAGTCAATCTCTCACCCTCTCTCTCTCTCTCTCTCTCTCTCTCTCTCTATCGCTATTATTCTCTCTTTCTATCTCATGTCTCTTTCTATCAATCTAGCTATCTGAGGATCTGCTTGAAGGTTCATAGGCTGATGAAGATATTCTCATTGAATGTATCAACGTAGTGTTAATTTTTCAATATAGTCCTAATGAGGTCCACACAATTCTTCTATTCATGTTGCAGTACTTCCATCCCATTGGTAAAAAGTCATCAACAGCAGATATGACGTCATCATATGGACTTTTCAGCCTATGAACTTTTCAGCCCTACTCTCTTATATATTCGTTTACTAATATCTATCTATCTCTATATTTATGGTTGGTTGCCTTTATTTTGTGGCATGTCAATTCTTATAGGTTATTTACAGCTAAATCCTGTTTATGCATATATACATTAAATAATATTTGTAAACGGTTAGTTTGTAGGTATCAATTTTTAATCTCCCTAAACTCAGTTGTTTTCACTGAATGGTTTCAAGTATTGCTATCTAATATTAATAGTTTCATTTGCTCGCAGTTAAATGTTTTCAATATTTATAATTTAATGCTATTATTTCAATTCAACATTCCTCAGTTAAATGGTTTCATGTTTAGAAAATGATTACGGATTTCTATTTGACCCATAGAAGAGACCCTAACGAGTACCACCACTCACAGTCAGAGTGGACCTGGGAGTAATGGCAATGAAGGGGTAAATCACCAACCTCAAAGCTCTAGAACTGGAGCCTTAATATCAGAAGATTTAGAGTCATAACCAGAACACTCGTTGTTGTGGGTTTTGCCCCTCTGCAGAGATGCTGTCGGCGTATTCTACAGCCCCAACTGACTGGGGTATCTATCTATCTATCTATCTATCTATCTATCTATCTCAGTTTACTTATATATATATATATATATATATATATATATATATATCGTGATAAATTATCAAAGTTAACAACTATAATGCTAATCAAATAATAACTTTTCTTAATCGGAAACCGGATTATTTTCCTCTTGACTTGTTTGAAATAACCAAAGGGATATTTAACGAATACTTGGAAAGCTTAACGACACTAATGTGCACCGTTGCCATCATTTCCATTAAATATCATGGTGAGACTGACTGAAAGAGGGGAAAGAGAATTCTTCATTAATCCAGGTTTTACAGTCGCAAACAAATGTACCGAATCCTTACTCTAGTCATTGTTTGAATCTGCAGGTTTACTTAATCTTATATTAAATGGCATCCGATGTAACCGGGGATTGGCACACAGATCGGAAATTTGACATTTCTGCCACTGGAAGGCATTCGAAGTAATCAGGTGAGATTTCTCGGAACACTTGTCATGTGTGCTTCTTAAAAACCAAACAAGTAGTAAAGATAAAAAAAAAAGAAAACAAAAGAAAGAAATAGACAAATGCAATTTGGACGTCAGTTTCTTTTTTTTTTCTTCTTCTTTCTTTTATGGGATTGAATTTTAGTATTGCTTATCACATTCGTTTCATCAACGACGCTTTTAGTTTTAATTTTGTTTCAAACAATTAAAATCTTTTCTCATTTTGAATTAGTAATTTGAGAGTTTCTGTGTTTCACTGTTCAACTCATTTTTACATCGCTGGGCAATCTATAATTCAATAATTACATATCTTTCTTTCTGTTTCAATTAATCTACCTAATTCATTCCAAAAAATATGTACAAATGCATATCAATTTTATGGGTGTTTGGGGAGAGTCACTTAACTTTTTGTTTTGTTTTATGGCATATCAACCATTGTTGGTTATTTATGGACAAATCCATTTTTATACAAATAAGCAGTTCTATTTCAAACAATTCAGTTTGACATAAGTACACCGTTTAGTACTATTTCACCCATAAATAGGACCCAATCAGGTCCTAACACACCAGGCCAGAGTAGATCTGGGAGCGATAGTAATAAAAAGGTACTCTGTATTCCCTAAAGCTCACCATCAGATTGTTTAGTGTCATATCCGGGACACTGATAAGGGGAGTCTTACCCCTGCAGTCGGTGTATTCTACAGCCCCAGTCGACTGGGTCATTCCCTTAAGGGTGCGACATTATATTTATATATATGTATATATATATATATCATTTATAATGATGTCAATTGTTTCCTTGATCGGTACAGTTTTATAAAATAAAACAATTTTGAAATCTCCCTGATATCAGCATAAAAAATGCTGAGAAAACCAACGTATTTGTTATACTTAATAAATAGGAATATCATTCAAAATTACTAACAATTCTCGATGACCAAACCAAATTTAAAACAATAAATGAAAATCTTATTAACCCTCTCAAGACACAAGTAAACAAACTTATCACAGCTAATAATGCTGCTTGTAATTGTATAAAAGTACAAAAAAAATTATTGGTGACTATAAACCTGCATATCTATATGGAACTGTAAAAAACCCACAAAGCTAATCCTCCATTTCGTCCGATAATATCCCAAGTCAATATAATCATTTATCAACTTACAAAAACTTTAAATGTACTCGTTACACCATATCTACCCATTAAATATAGTGCAAAATACACCCATGAACTACTACAAATACTACGAACACAAAAACCTAACAATAAAACTATTGCATCCCTTGATGCAGAAAGTTTATTCACAAATATACCAGTCAAGGAAACCATTGACAACATTATAACTAATATATATAACAACCCTTCTCTCCCTTTTCTTAAAATTAATCCTTATATACTCCGCAAATTATTATTAATTTGTACAACTAAGGTTCCTTTATATATATATATATATATATATATATATATATATATAGTAAGTAAAGGTGGCGACCTTAGTCAAGGGTGACCGTAGGCTCCTTTTTCCATAGCTACTATACCGAGGTGTAGGGAAGGGCACTACTCCATTCCTTGGATTGCTCCACTTTACCCTTCATCCTTGCCTTATAGTGTGGAGTGCTAAGCAAGAGGGCATCAAGTACAATTTTTGGAGTCTTTGGTATGACTCGACCTGGGATTGAACGCCGGTCTCTCGGACCATTGGCGAACCCTCTACTCATTAGGCCAATGGCCCGATAAATACAAACTTTTCGGATTATGTGAACCCGACAACTTTTGTTGGTTTTGATGAATCTCGTATAAGATTTCTAACTAGTCATAGAATTGTATTCAAGTCCACTGATAATAAATGCAGGAGATGTTGTTTAATTGAGTTTTATGGCATCTCAACCGTTCTAAGTTAATGCCAAATCCTGTTTACACACACACACACACACACACACACACACACACACATATATATATATATATATATATATATATATATACGTGTGTATGGGTGCGATTGTGCGCGTGTGTGTCATTTTTGAACGAATAGTTTTAGGGTAAGACTTTAAACAAGCCAGTGCTAATTTGTTTGCACACAGTTAAATGGTTTCAAGTATTCCTATATAACCCGAATAATTCTGTTTAGTATAGATCATTTGTTTGCACTCAGTTAAATGGTTTCACTTTTTGCTATTTAACTCTAATTATATTCAATATCACTCATTTGCGTGCCGACAGTTTAAAGGTTTCGAGTATTGCTCTGTAACTCTAACAATTCAATTCAACAGTCAGTCATTTGTTTGCGCATAGTTAATTGGTTTATCTGTATTATTTGAGCAATAGTTGGGACTCTCTTCTGTACTACCACTCCGGGTCTGAGTGGACTCAGGTGTAAAAATAATGAAGGGGTACTTCTCATTCTCCAGATCTCCAAGACTGAAGACACACCATCATATACAGTTTAGTATCATAGCCAGGGTATCTGTCAGTGGGAGGTCTCACCCCTATGCAGAGATGCAGCTGTCGTATTCTGGTGTTCCAGCGGACTGAAATATGCAGAAAAGTTCGTAGATAAAGTAAATGGCATGACTTGTCACGATTTCATCTCCTCTCTTAACACTCCGAGATCCTGGAGATGGATTTTGTGAAACTTTCTTTGCGGCATTTTGCTATCCAAATATTAAAAATTGAAGCAACTCGCTCGAAATTATCAAAAGATATACCAAAAGCGATAATATATATATATATATATATATATATATATATATATATATATATATATATATAGTAGCCGGTAGAAGGACATCCCAGATTAAAAGCAATGAAAACCTCTCGAAAATTTTACTTTCCTTGAGGGTGTCCCCGAGGCGTAATGACAAGAGTATTAAATTGTAGTCTTGAGGTAAGCGAGTTCAAACTCCATTCCCTCTATTTACGTCCCCTTTCAGACGAATACTGTTGAGAAAATTATTCCCTCCTCCTTATCACCCTAAACAATGGGTTAAATAGTATCACAGCAATTCTTTTAAAAGGATGGCTTTGGCATTAAACATGCAATCAAACAAAGAAACGAAATAACCACTTTTATATTCAACGCATTTTTCAACTAACACCTGATTTGTTAGAGTTATCTTTCCTTGGTCTTACTCGCTATCTTCTATCTTGCGATAAGCTGCTAATTTCTTAATCTTGCTCCCTTTTTTTACCTTCCCTTCCTCATTTTCTTTTTTATCTTTTCTTTTTTTCCCTTCTCTCTCCTTTCTTTTCCACCTTCTTCTTCCCTCATTTTCAAATCTTTTTTTTTCTTTGTTATTGCCATACAACCGCTTGTACATGCTAATTTAAGTTTATTAGATTATGTCGTCTCTTATAAAAGGACCGTCGAATAGCCAGTCAGATTATTCA
>OY757906.1:143731004-143778504 GCA_963585895.1 Sepioteuthis lessoniana | reverse complement strand
TGTGTGTGTGTGTGTGTGTGTGTGTGTAAGCTGTTGTCAAAAGGTATCGTGTATAAATCTTTAATTTTCTTGATATTCCACATTTAAATAAAAACGTGTGCATGGTTGATCAACTTGGAATACTAATTATATCTTTTACGCTATTCTAATTTGAAGCATCACCCTCATTGTTACATCAGGACACTAACGGATTATTTGGTATCAAACACACACACACACACACACACACACACACACACACATATATATATATATATATATATATACCAAAACCTCTGAGAGAGCTTGATGTGAAACAGGTCACTTTTTAAAGCGGAGTTTAACAGATTTGATTTCAGTTTTCTTTCACCTTGATTGATTGCCATACCCTGATTAAAAAGTAAAGTCTTTACATAGACTGGGAGAGAAAAGATGGATGCATACCTTTCCAAGTTTCATATGTTTCTTAAGAACAGAGGATGAGGAACATTAAGATAAATGTAATATACGAAAGTTATTACATGATCAACCGATATTTGGTACATGTAAGCTTTGGATGCCTTCCCCATCCCATCTCCCAGTTTCTTCGGATAAAACATCATTCTTTAATATTTTGGCTCTGAGAATTTATGTATTATTTGTCCAGTCGAAGCTGTAGTATACGCTGACTATACATCTGCATAGAGTTTAGACCCCATCAACAAGTGTCATGGATATCACACAAAACTATAATAGTGAGAATCCAATTTTGGAGCTCTGGGGAATGAGAGGTAACACTTCTTTGCCATTACTCCCAGGTCCACTCTGACTCAGAGTTTTAGTATATGTTAGGGTCTCATCAATGGGTGAAATAAAACTGTTTAAGAATTTAACTCTGTACAAACAAGTGACTGATATGAAATTGAATTGTTAGCGTTACATAACAATACTTGAAGCCATTTAACTCTATGCAAATAAAACTATTGGTGTTAGATAACAATAAATATATGGAGAGAGAGAGAGAGAGAGAGAGAGAGAGAGAGAGAGAGAGAGAGAGAGAGAGTGTGTGTGTGTGTGTGTGTGTGTGTGTGTGTGTGTGTGTGCGTGTGTGTTTGGTTGTTTTGGATTTATGGCATATCAACATTTGTTGGTTATTTAACCAAATCCATTTTTATACAAATAATCAGTTCTATTTCAAACAATTCAGTTGGGCATGAGTATACACTTTAATTGTCAAAAACATTTCTATTCCAAGCTATTCAATTAAGTCAAACAGTTCCAATTTAAAAAAAATCATTTTAGCATAAGTTCTGTTTTAATGTCAAAGACATTTCTATTTAAAATAATTCTATTTTGTATAAGAACGCAGTTAAAATATCAAAACAGTTCTATTTCGAGCAATTCAGTTTAGCATGAGTACGCAGTTTAGTTCTATTTGACCCATAGATAGGAACCTATCAGATGCTACCACTCTGGGCCAGAGTGGACCGGGGAGCGATGGTAATAAGGGGTAATAAAGGGGTACACCGCATTCCTCAAAGCCCAAGCAATACTGGAATATCACCATCAGATAGTTTTGTGTCATATGCAGGACACTCATTGGGAGAGGGTCTTATCCCTCCGCAGAAATGCAGTTGGTGTATTCTACAGCCCCTGGAGGGCAAGGGAAAGAAAGAAAGAAAGAAAGAAAGAAAGAAAGAACGGGAAGAGGAAAAAAGTGTGAAATGAAACAAAAAAGATCCCCTGTCGCCGTGAGGTATTTTTGGTAAATAATCAGTCATAATGAATATGATTGCTGGTCAATATTGATGTAAAGTCAAATTTAAAATGGCTAAGCTTCCACCCGATTGCCTCAGTCTTGTTGACTTTTTCCATTGTGTTACAGTCAAGGCACAAAACATTTTCAGTATTTTGTGTCCTTTTTACTTTTCCGTTTTTTATGTCTTTCACCCAGAGCTTTTCAGTGTACATTGATTTAACTTTTAAATCTTTCCTTCTACAGCGACACAAAAGAAAGAAGGAAAAAAGAAAATATTTAGACTTTTCAACTGTACCACAATGTGAAAACATGTAATTTTTTACAGCGACAAAGAAAAAACACAAAAAAATTATTTAGGCACTTCAACTGCACCACAATGCAAAAAAAAAAAACAAACAAAAAACATGTAACTTTCTACTGCAACAAAGAAAGAAAGAAAATAGAAAATATTTAGACCTTTCCACTGTCCCACAAAAGGAAAATACATTGAAATTTTACAACGACAAAATAAGAAAGAAGAAAATAGAAAATATTTAGACCCTTCACCTGTCCCACAAAGTGAAAACACGTGTAATTTTCTACAGCGACGAAGGAAGAAAGAAAAAATAAAATATTTAGACCTTTCAGCTGTCCTACAATGTTAAAACACGTAACTTTCTACAGCGATAAAAAAAAAAAAAAAATATTTAGACCCTTCACATGTCCTACAATATGAAAACACATGGAATTTTCAACAGCGATAAAAAAGAAAGAGGAAAAAAAAAAGTCCTCTCAACTCAAAGACAATGTGAAAACACATAACTTTCAACAGCCACAAAGAAAGAAAGGAGGAAAAAAGAAAATATCCCAAAATGTGAAAACATGAAACCAGTGACAAAGGAAGAAGGATGAATAAAGAAAAACCAATTTCGACACTTCGACTGTCCCACAATGTGAAAATACATGTAACTTTCTACAGCCACAAAGAAAGAAAGAAAAAAGAAAATATTTAGACACTTCAACTGTACCACAATGAGAAAATACATTTGACTTTCTACAGCGATAAAGAAAGAAAGAAAAAAAAATATTTAGACCCTTCGACTGCCACATAATGCGAGAAAACGTGTAACTTTATACTGCGAAAAAAAAAAAAAAGAAAAAAAAAGAGAATACACATTTTGTAGAACTTTCAACGCTCACACAATTTGAAAACATATTTAACTATCTTCAGCGACAAAGACATAAAAAAAGACAATAGAAAGTATTTAGACCTTTCAACTGTCGCACAATGTGAAAACATATGTAACTATCTACAGCAATAAACAAAGAAAGAAAGATAAAAAAGGAAATATTTAGACACTTCGACTGTCCCACAATGTGAAAACACATGTAATTTTCTACAGCCACAAAGAAAATAAGAAAATAGAATATATTTCGGTCTTCCAACTGTCCCAGTTTATGAAAAACATGTAGCTTTCTACAGTGACAAAGGAAGAAAGAAGGAAGATGAAAAAAGAAAATATTTAGACCTGTCAACTGTCTCACAATATGAAAAAAAACATGAATGTGTTTGTACGGCAACAAAGAAAGAAAGATGAAAAATGAAAAATATTTAGAACTTTCAAATATCCAACGATGTGAAAACATGTAATTTTCTACTGCAATAAAGAAAGAGGGAAAAAAGAAAATATTTAGACCCTTCAAAAGTCACACAATGAGATAACAAATGAAAATTTCTATAGCGACAAGTGTAACATACCCATAATATACGGATGTGTGAAATAGACATAGGGAATCTGAAATACGCGAAACGTTTTACGACTTCTTAGTTCAGGTACGAAACTTTTTATTACCTTTGAGTTAAAAGGTTTTTCGACATAAGGAGAGAGAGACACAATCTTTCTATGCTGACTGCTTTTACATCGTCAGCTCTCAACCCAACAAACGCGCGGCGCCCGTAGCGCACAAAGTCGTCTGGCCACGCCCAGCTCTGAATCTCGACTCTCTCGTTCGGAGGCAGGAACTCAACTCACTGACTTTTTCTCAAATCCCAAAATCCTCAGCTCACGCTTCTGGGCATGACGTCATTTACCCCCCCCCCGGTCACATTTTCAATCTGGGGCCCTTATTGTGACATCTGTGAATGACACATCCTCCCCGGGCGCGCGTGACCACCTGCGTTAATGTTTGCACCTAACTAACCCATTCATTGACGTCACTTTCAGAAGATGAGGTATTGCTATCATAGTATGAGAACTGCTCTACTGATTTTAGGTGCTTAACATTTAATGAGGAGATCGTGCCATTTTTTTTATCAAAACGCATAAACTCTATTAAACTGACAAACTCTTCATCCTTAGTTTTCAGAGCCAATGGATTAATGAAGTTCAGATTTGTTTAAAACGACACAAACAGACCTATTTGATCAATATATAAGAATTTAACAGACAGGAGTCTTCAGAGCAGTGGCAACAAAAGAGTGACTTCACTCTTCAAAGATTTCTACTGCTAGAACCTCATCACAAGTGTTACACCCAGGATATAGACACTTCATCGTGGTATCACGATTAAGAAATTAGTCTTGCTGATTGGTTACAATTGAACAGTGAATTTAATCTTCTCTAAAGCCTCATTCTTGCGATTTTCTGTTAAATCAAAATTAAACTTTGTCTTAAGGTAACCAGCTTGATTTTTAGGTATCTCGTCTCATGAAAATATTTTGATTTAGTGATGAATTCCACTCTCACTAGTTGCCTCATAATTGTAGCTTTGTTTCATAAAGGAGGCTGGGTTTAGTTTTTAAGGGCACTACCTTCAGGTATTTACGGTCAAATAGAACTGTTTGACCATTAAAATAGAATCGCTTTCTAACTATTTACTTAAAAGTCAAACATGTATAACCATTTGACTGTGTGCAAATAAATGACTGATGTTAAACTAAATTGTTAGTGTTACATAAGAATACTTGAAACCATTTAACTGTTAACTGTATTAAAAAATGATGAATATTAAATAAAATTATTAGAGTTAGAAATTCTTGTAACTATATTACCGTGTGCAAACAAATGAGCTCTGACTCATTTAAAAATATTATCATCAAACTAAACGTTTACAAATCATTTAATATATACTTATAAATAGGATTTGCCTTTACATAACCTACAAGGGTTGATATGCCATAAAACCCACCCAACCAATCATTCAAATGTTTGAAAAGAAATGACTGATGTTAAAGTTAAATTGTTACTGTAGCATAACAATACTTGAAACCATTTAATTCTGTGCAACCAAATGAGCTGTGGCTCGTTTAAAAATGTGATCTACGAACTATTTGTTTACAAATCATAAATATCTAATATACATATTGTTACGGCCATCGGCCACGGTAAGGTTATAATGCAAGAAAGCAAGGACTACTATGAGGACCGGAAGTGGGGCAGGCGATTGGCGGGTCTTCGAGCCCTAGCAACAGTGAAGGACTAGCCGAGAAGGGGCAAAGGTCTTGACCCAGATAAGGAAAAGACATGCCATTGGTTGAGGCATGGAGGGCGTTTTACCGCCAAAAAGAACGAAACCCAAAAAGTCAGTTCCAAGCTTCGCCAAGGAAGAGAAAGGTCGCCTTTCCACGTGGTCCGGTGGAAGGTGAAATTCTAGTCACAGAATGGCCTAATAGAAGCCGTCGACTCCGTTGGGTAAGAAACTGAGGCTCAACGTAAAAGAAAAGAAAAACAAAAACTGGTGCCTTGCGACTCGTTAATAAGAGATTAACGAATATAAGAAAAAAAAATTAACAAAAGAAAGGAAAGAAAAAAAAAGGTCAGTAAAAAATTTTATTACAAATAATATACGCAATCTAAATAAAGGTCCGTATGAAGACTATCCAAAGAAACATTTTTGAGGTTGTTCATTAGCAGCTAGTTTCGGCGGAAAACATATTTGTTTAAAACTGTATACCCACTTTAAAGACGACGAGGGGAGACTTTTGTTCTTCGTTAAAAGAAGAAGAAGAAAAAAAAGTAAAAGCGAGGAGAAAAAACGAGTAAGTTCCCTCCCTTTAATTGTAAAGGGAGCAACAAGATACGGATATAATTTTAAAACAAGTTGAGAAAAAAAGAAAAAGAAAAAGGAGAACTTTGTCTTATTGGAAGGGTATAGTCAAATACTATTGGAAGCGGCTTGCCCTCCACATGTCTGTATATTTTTTTGTTGTATTTGTTTTTCTTTTTGTTTTTCTGTTGTTACAACTGTGCTTTCTGTAAAATAAAATATGTAAGAAAGATACATATATAAAGAAAAGAAGAACAACTACGCGTCATATTGTTTGTCCGGTTCGGAATTCCCCACGTAGTCATTTATATCACGTCGCCTTCTTTACCCTTGACACATCCTCATTCGTCCGTGGTCTCGGTAGTGCAGTAGGCAGCGCGTCAGTCACATGGGACTTCGGGAAATTTTTGGATTTAAAAAAAAAAATTAAACCTATACGCAAGCTTTATACTTAACTAGTTATATGGGCTTTCCAAGCTATCAATAAAATATAACTAGTTACGGAGAATATTTAGAGCTTGGGTGGTACGGTTACTGTCGACGGATATTCTCCCCGTCTTTCGAGGATAATGTAACCTCGGAACAAAAATACATTAACCGTCACAATATGTATAAACAGGATTTATCCTTAAATGACCTACAATGATTGATATACCATAAAACCCAACTTAAATACCTAACCTAGTTTTCGGCCCAGTCGGCTGGGGCTGAAGAATACACCAACTGCATCTTTACAGAGGGGTAAGACCTCGCCACGAGTCTTCTGATTATGACATTAAATAATCTGATGGTAAGGCTTCAGTAATACTGGAACTTTGGGGAATGCAGAGTACCCCTTTATTGACATCGCTCCCAGGTCCACTCTTGCTCGAAGTGGTAACACTTGATAGGATCCTATCTATGGGTCAAAAAGGTTACTTGGGAGAGTGTTTTCTGATTAGGCAAAGAGGTTACAGAAGAATAATCCATTGAAATATGCACATAAGAGGAGAAGGAATAAAAAGAAGTGCGTGTGTTTAGAGCAGCACCAATATTATCAAACTGTACGTAAAATATAAACTATTTTTGAGTACCTTCAAATGTATAGGCCTGCTTGTAGGCTGTTCTTAAATTGAGTGACTTGTTATCTAAAAGTCTCTGCCTGAAGTCCATTAGTAAGTGTTGCAGTCCTTTGCTCAGTACTCATAATTCATTAAGATAGAGTTCCAGTGTTTAACTATTTTTTGCTGTAAGATTACAAGTAGATAACAGGCAAATATCTCATTCATGGGTTTTAGATATGTTGCTTGTAGCAGTTACACAGCCTCTTCACAGGACATGCAGTCCAAGATAATTTTGTGTGTAACATTTGATATGAAATTAATAAAAAGTAGTTATGCTAAACTGAATTGTCTGAAATTTAATTCGATGTTAAATGACCCCAAAAGGGTTGATACGTCGTAAAACAAACCAAGTAACCAACCAACCTAGTTTTGTCTCTGATATAATATTACCTGCAAACAGTTACAGCAGATCGAGACTTAAATAAAAAAAATAAAACTACTATATATAAGAAAAAGATATATTTTAGTTTTTGAAGGAGTTTTTTGTATTTCTTAGTAAACAATAAGTAGATGCGTTTCAAATCCAATTAAAAATACCAATGAATTTAAATGAGACGTTATCATGTAAACAACTGAATTTCCTTGTTTAACGACTTGATTAAAATCTTAGCAACATTTAATCACATGGTAAAAAGTAAATGCATCAATTTGGAACACAAAAGAAAAATTCAAAAGAAGGCATGAATAGCTGGGAAAGTTGATCCATTTGCAAGAAATTAAAATTTGACTGGCGAATGGTATATAAACAAAGTAGAATTTGTTTTTTGAAATGAAACATAAAGTTCTCAAAGAAAAATACGAATCACCCATTCTTAAAATTGGCCAGAATACAGAGAAGAGTCCTGGAGATTTGAGGGGACTTGCTGTCACTCAAACTCCAGTGAGAAACGCTGATGTAAAGAACTCTCAAAAAAGTAAAATAATGATAAGAATAATTGTCAAAATTAAGTCAGAATGTTTTTACAAAGAGATTAACACAAAAGGAATACTGTTATATATTTGCTGACGTCAATATAATATTCTGTCTCTACAGTGAACAAGAAGTTTTTCCATTGAACTGAAAGTTTTAAAAGTAAGTCTTGAATATTTTTGAAAAAGATTAAAAAAATATGAAGTGATTTTGATATATTGAGTAATATATTTTCAAATGCAGCTCATTGTGCCCTACGATAATATTGCTGTTGTCACGCAAATTTGTCTAAATGTGACGGAATAATTATGTATTCTCTACTGTAGTTCTGTTTTTCAATGAAAAGTTTTATTCATATTTCGTTAAAACTTTCCTTCATTGTGAAGCGCTTCGGTCATGCTTGTATAGATAAGTTTTACACTTTAATCACATCATCAGAACGAAGGTCCTTCTGTTTTGACTTTATCTTGGTGAAAGAGAAGTCTCAGTCAACCAAATTCAGCAAGAGATGTGGTTGTGAAACGACAATCATTCCGATGCAGTTTCAAAACTCGCCCGTTTTTATGTTGAAACAGAAGTCATCAGCCTCTCTCTTTCTTTTTTAGAGGCTGCAGAATGGTAAAGCAGACACCCATCATTGACAGACTGAACTTGGGTTGGTTTTGCTTGATTTATTTGTTTAAAGGCGAATCAACTCGTTTGTGTTATTTAATGCCAAAATATGATTATTTTGTAAATGTTTGATTGTAATCATGACGATATTTTGAATGTTCAATTACATAAAAAACTGCACTAATTTTTCTGTAATCATTTGTTTGCACACAGTTATATGATGTATTCCTTTCTGATGCTAATAATTTGCACACAGTTGTTCCTATCAAATTCTATCAACAATTATATGACTTCAAGTAACTATTCTATTTTACAATAATAAGTTTTTAAAACCCTTTTTTATGGTTCCAATAATACACATATTTAAATTCATATATTTGACACATAGATGAGACTCTAACAGCCACTGCTGCTCTAGGTTGAAGTAAACTTGGGGATAATTGGAATGAATAGGTGTCTCCACTCTTCCGAGGGCTCGAGAGCTTTAACACTGTATGTAGTTTAGTATCATATCTATAACATCTGAATCTGGAAAATGAATTTTTAGTGGTAATACTCAATGGAAATCTTGCTGACCTCAACACATTCTACAAGAATCGAAGGGCGAGTGCCATTTTTGACACTTCGCTCGGCTCATAGTATCATTATTGTAGATATATTTCACCTTTTCAAGGATCTCCTTTTCTTATTTCAAGGATCTCCTTTATTCATTCCAGTAGGAACCCTCTTATCCAAACAACTATGGGTTAAATAGTATCATTATTTCTACAAGGATGACTTTGGCATTAAATACACCACGAGGGTTGATATGCAATTAAACAAAGAAACCAAGCTCTTCTTTTTCGAATATAATTGTTGTTCACTGTTTAAATTTAACATCCATCATGAAATCGCATAACGGTTTGCAATATGAGTTCCAGTAGTTCATTGATATACGACGATTTCTTCCCTCGACCTGCTGAGTATTTATGACTGTCCCATGCTTAGTTTCTTCGGACACAATATCAGAACATTTTCAGCGTAACAAGTAGAGAGAGAGAGAGAGAGAAAGAGAGAGAGAGAGGGGAGAGAGAGAGAGAGAGAGATGCAGGATGTCACAGACGTTTTTCAGGAAAAATAAAGTGTTAAACAAAACATATACATAGATTGAACAGTTATTTATATTTACTCGAAAATTTTGGTACCTGGTGTATATATATATATATATATATATATATATATACACGAATCCCTTGGCATGAGCAGAATACGACCCAGAGTCAATTTTAAAGCAGAATTCAACAGGTTTAAATTCAGTATTTTTATTCTCTTACACAGGTTTATGTTCAGAACGTTTTACAAAGAAAATAGAGAAACAAATGTAAGTTAAATTTATCCAAAAAATATAATTAAATTTATTTTCCATGAGTGTAGTTCACCAAACCAGAGAAAAGATAAGTTCGCTTGGATATTCATTATACATATTCCCCGATTTTCATTTGTTTCGATCATCAGAATATTTCAATAAATGGTAGAACTAAAAGTAGTCTTTCAAACTTTTCATTAAAATGAAAATATCACACACACACACACACACACACACACACACACACACACACACACACTCTCTCTCTCTCTCTCTCTCTCTCTCTCTCTCTATCTCTATCTCTCACACACACACACACAAATATATATATATATATATACGTGTATTTATATATATATATATATATATATATATATATATATATATTCAAATCCAAACCCATAAATCAGGAAATCCCCTCAGACCAATAATCTCAGAAATCCCTACCCCTATATACCATATATCAAAAGCCGTTAATAACATAAACCAATCTTACAGTCAGAACAAGTATAGCATTAAATCAACAAATTACTCTATACAAATCCTAAATTCAACCCCTCGAACAAATGCACTGAGGCATCTCTCGACGTCGAAAACCTATTCAGTAACGTCCCTATCCACAAACTAATCAAAATAATGATAGAAAATGTCTACAATCACTCCTCTCTTCCTCCTCCTGCCATAAAACCAAACATTCTAGAAAAAAGCCTTCATGCTTGCAAGTTTCGATTTTACGAGTCCTCAGGTAAAATATTTATACAAACTGACAGCATCTCGATGAGTTCTCCCCTTGGACTCACTATATCTGAATTCTATATATCCCACATCGAAGACAAAATATTTAACACAATAATAAAAAAGCAAAAAAAAAAATAAATGTTCGCTGCTTGACGATATCTTCATCGCCACACAATCCTGTGACGAAATTAAGAAACAAAATCAAACATTAGAAAAGAACTATGTACTAAACTTTACTACTGAACTTAATATGAACAAAAATCCAGTAACAATGATAATTTCACTACATCCCCATACAAGAAATCTATTCCTCATTATTTAACTATCATAGTGAATGCTCCCTAAAATATAAAATAGCCCTTATAAAAAAAACTTAATCCATTGAGCCTTTTACATCTCATCTAAGACAAAATTTTACAAAGAATTCACTAAGGTAAAAGAAACTAGGAACCCTAGTTAATAATAATTTCCCTAATAAATTAGTCGACCAAAAAATAAAACTATATCTTCATACCAATAACAATAACAACAATAACAACACCAATAACAACACTAAGATGATTTATACTACTGGAATCAAATGCAGAAAAACAACAAAATAGACGAACAAGTAATAACCAACATTATACGCAGACATATTAAACCTATTGAACAACAAAAACAAATAAAACTTATCATCAACTGCACTAAATTTAAAATGTCAAACCTCATGGTTAAAAACACAAACTTCCCTAAAAGTTCCCAAAACCAAACCAATGTAGTTTATGAATTTATATGCCCATTTCAAGAGTGCCTCTCGGAAAAAGACTTTAAAATTAATACATACATTGGCTACACTACAACGATACTCTCCCGTCGGGTTACATATCACCTATCAGACATAAGTGCTATAAAACAATATCTAATAACAAAACATAATGACAAAAAAATAACATCCTCTGATATACGAAAGATTCTCAATGATGATTCAAGAACCCTCAATAAAATAAGAAAAAATCGCCTACGAATCCTTGAGGCAATATGAATTAAAAATAAAAAAAGAACCTAAGATCAAGAAAATATGAATTATTTTGGCTTGATTTTTCGGATTATTAATAACTAATAAATAATAGACCAAATAGCATGTAGTACTGGCACCAATATACTAAATATTTTAATAACAAACTTTAGAAGGTCTCTTTCTGAATGAAAAAAAAAATATATTATAATACTAACAAAAAAACCTTCCAAATAAATTAAACTCACACACACACACACACACACACACGCACACACACAAAATAATTGTTCCCCTGAGGACGATAAGAGACATAGTTGAAAGAGATTGGTTAAGCAATGGACAATATATTTACCATTTGGATCCTGAAATACGAAAAGAAACAAGAAGATTTGAACGTCTAAACATAAGGATCAAAAGATAAAATACTCCGAGGTCAATAACAAAGTCTTTTTAAACAAAGACATGCTACCAAAATACACAATATATGTATTGCCGAAAAGTTGTCGAGACGACGAAGATGTGAATGGCCTACAGTCATAAAACCAAAATTCACATGATATTTCTCCTAATAATCCTGTGGTTATGTAGCGTTACCGGTACCGAATCAAAAGTTGTAACGCTACCCCTTAAGTTTCAGTCGGTCCCTTTGAGATACAAAATGACAAATACAAAACAGTGTCTGTTGGCTCACTTGTTACGAAAATTTATTGCTTGGAAAATTGTAGTTGTAGACAAAAAGACATAGACAGAGAAATATTCGTCACCTCGTTTAGATAGACAGCTAGAATAAGCGACAGGAGACTTAAGAGACAGAGACTTAATTATTTCTCCGCTCACCGGTCGATTAAGCAGTTAGTTCCCTGCGTGACTGCTCTGGATCCCATCTGTTCCTTTTTGGAGTCTGCATACTCTGCATCTTAGCATCTTCGAATCTCTTTCTTATATATCTTCTAAAAATTATTCCTTACCTAATCTTTTAATCATACGCCATAACTCCTTTTACTGACATGTCATTGCTAAATCTCAGCTGATTCTACATAAATGTTCATTATACAACAGCTGATTCTAAAATAAAGTGTTCATCTTAAGAAATTGGTTATCACCACAGGATTGACATGTTTACGTAAAAAGGGCTTACATGAGCCTTGGCCTTTACAAATCGAAACCCCGCAATTTAGAACTCAAAGTTTAACTTGAAATAAATCCATGACTAAAATGATTAACTAAAATCCCGAATTATTTTACAGTTAAACAAATCTGTCATATCGATTCTCAAGCTGAATTTTTATAAAAGTTTTATCAGTTTATTTATAAATTTAAATAGATTTCAGAAAAAATGCTCCACGTTTTGAAATACAATAAATTGCTCCTGTTTAATTCTCTTCGTCACATTCTCTCTATTTTAACATACAGCAACGCCCATAAATAAGTACACTCCGAACATTTGTTTTCTTAAAAAATTAATTTACGCCTAAACCAAACCAAAGATAGAAGGATTTTATTATTTTGAGTGGAAAATTATACAATCAAAACAGTTATTATTGGTTATTATCTCTCACGAAATTCTACAGCAATGAAACTCTGCAACCAAAAATAAAATTGATCAAGATATGTCCTTAATTCTACTCTGTTGATATTCTTATTTGTCAACTCCTCCGTTAGGCAGGATATGACACAAGGTCAATTTTTAAGCGGAGTTTAACAGGTTTGAATTCAAAGTTTTCCTTCTTCTAGACTAGTTGCCTCACCAAGGCTGAAGAACCCTGTCTGCCCTACTATTTACCCATAGCTGGAGGGAGAATAATTGGATTCATACCTTTCCCACGGTATTAGTACTATGTGAAATGCAATCGGTCTCGTCCAGGATTTGAACTCCTGTCGTCACGTCCATTTCCTACGACGATAACCATTACACCACGGGCACCACTTACTCTGTTTATATTATTGATCACAAAATTTCATCTGTGTATAATTCGATTATATTACCTAATGATATCTGTTTTGACGGTATCATATTCCACAAGATAAAATATTAGTATCCTCAATTCAGAAAAAGTGAAATTAGTCTTCCTTGATTAATAATTCACTTCAAGTTTGGTGCATGAAAAAAGAGAGACACAATATCACTAAGAGAAAGCCCCCCGGCCACCGAAAACAGAAATTCTTTTGCTTATTTTCCAGCTGTGGCACTCTCTCTTGAAGAGACTGATTTTTTTTTTCTGCCACGTGAGATTGAATCAAAGATTAGCCTATGCAAAAACTCATAGTCGGAAAGATTTAGACAAAAGATTTGTATTATTCGGTTCTGAACAACATCTTCGATGAAATTATTGTTCATGCAGAGAAAAATTTTAAAGCAACAGAAAATGTTCAGATGAGTTGAATTCTTAAATCCGAAACTTTTTACGCTTACGAAAAATCCATTAAAAGCGTTTTTAACTTTGGTTGCATATGAGAATGTATTTGATTTGGATGAATTGAAATACGAGCTTAAATTTGTTTATGCTGCAGATTTTGCTAAGCGAGCGTCAAGCTTCCGAGAAGTCGTTGAAATAATACGAAAACTTGAACTAAACCTAGCTCTGACAGAGTAACCAAATTATCACGTCCGATCCCGACCACACTTGCCACATCTGCCTCCTGTGAGAGATCGTTTTCTTCACTAAAACACGTAAATAATTATAAGTAGTGTTTCCAAAGTGAAAAGCGATATAAAGTAATTTTTTTTCATTTCCACGAATACTTTATACGAATATTTTGAAGAAGTTGAAAGCAGAGCGTGGAGCTGATTATTTTTACAAGTAAGTGATTGATGAATCAGCTAAAAAGAAAGGAAGAATTGAATTGATTTACAAATGAATTTTAATAATGCAGTATATGTAGATTTTACTATTTTCACTTATATCCAATAGTAATAAGCATCGACGTCAGGATATTATTAATAGTGGGGAATATGAAGTCAAAGGGAGATGACTATCAATTCTGAAGCGAGGCATAATGGTAGAAGTCTATTTTCTCGAATGAAAACTAGTTCAGATCGTATTTAGAGTTTTCCTTTTCCTTTTCCCAATCTGCCGTACTATTTACCCGTTGGTGAAAGAAGAAAAAGTAAGTTCACACCTTTCCCGAGGGTATTTGCGTAGATTAAAAATGCAAGGAATTTCACCAAGGGTTTGAACTCGTCACACCGAATTTATTTCCTAATACGGCAACCATTACATCAAATGCGCCTCCTTATATATATATAATCTCTGTCTGCAGATTGCTGCAAATATCTCTTTGTTTCTTTCACTCAAATCCTTTGTCAATAACTTGTCATCTGATTGGCAGTTTTAATCTTCCCTGAAATGTAAGCTCAATATCTATTTACCTGTCTATTTTGATATAAAGAGATGGAGAAAGGCTTGGGGTTTTACCGTTATATAATAAAGGTTGTAACTAATTACACGTAAAATACAAAGATAAACGTGATGTTATGTATACTGAAGCTGTTATCGGAAGATTAAATTTAAATATCAAAAATAGATTTATCGTGTTCTCTTCGAAAATGGAATTGTTTTCTCTCATTCAAATAAGACAGAGGCTTTCGATTCCCCTAGAAAAGCAGCGTGAACACAATAGTCTCTTATTTCCATTTTCCAAACTTATATTCAGTACAACTTGAAGGGAAATTTCAACTCATTCGTTTCAATTTATTTATGTTCGTTTTTCGGGGCTGAACACTTAAAAAAACAAGAGTTACCTATGTGTCAATAAAGTAGAAAAGAAGATATATTTCTGTGTCGTCAAGATATTTTTGTTTTCAAAGTTTATGAAAAAAAAGAAAAAGAAAAGAAAATTGAAAGGAATTAATTTTATTCTCAGAACTGCCGTAAGTCATCATGAATTAATATGATACGCTTCGGCGTGTGATTGAAAGCTGAGAGATAAAGAAACAAATCATATGAAGTCAGAAAAGATGACAGCTGACAAGATACGAGAAGAAGAAGATGAATAAGACTGAGAGAGAGAGAGAGAGAGAGAGAGAGAGAGAGAGTGGGGGAGAGAGAGAGAGAGAGAGAGAGATGAAGAAATTTAGAAAAAGAACTGATTCAGTTTTTCAAAAAAAGCAAATTATACCACGCATGCGTATATGTGTGTTTACAAGTATATTAATATGATCACAGAAATATGTATAAAAGGTGAGTTCGCAAAGTTTGCTAGCCTAAGATAATGTCCGTTCATCCAAAAGTGCTTCACTGTTTTAATTTTGGATAAATAAATAAATGAATAAATAAAACACTATAAAATAGATATATTAAACATAATAGGGAAAAAATTAACAAATCCCTAAATCATTTCAATATCGTAATTTACAAAGCTTTTAGCTTAGATGTGGCTCAAGGCCGAATGAATGCGGCACCGTATGAGGCTCGAACTCACTCTTGCAGATTTGCTCGTTAAGCTTGCTAAAAATTACTCAACCTGAGGCGCACAATTTAATTCATTATAGCCTCATGAATAACCGTACAGTATACATTTGACTAACCTCCTCAGAATGACGAAGACTAGATCGCCCACTCGACAGTATATAAAGTGATATCCACCACGTAGGAACTTCAGATGATCCCACAGACGAGAAACCAACAGTCACCAAGTATGGTGAATTCTGTATCAACGCTATCCTATCCTATCCTATCTATCTATCTATCTGCTGCTCCTAGAAAAACATGATACCATCTATTTAAATAATTCAGTCAAGTTCATTCAGGGTATATTTTTTGTTTTATCCCTCCATAAATAAAGTGATTAGTGTATTCTAGGGTCTCGTCAGCTCTCGGCGTAAGTGAATAGAGATTATCAGCATAAATTATTGTACCGTAAAGAGAAAGATATCATCACGTCCATCTTGAGAAAGAACGACTTACTTCATCTGTTGTGGCGTGAGATTGTCTCTGAGGAAGAAAAAGTTAGATTTGAGAGGCAACAAAATTCTTTACACATTCAAATGATTTTTATTTCTTGTTTTCTTCCCTCACGAATTTTTGTGGAGATGACAGGATTTTAGTCGGAGTAATTTCATCTCTCTCTCTCTCTCTCTCTCTCTCCTAGTCCCTTCCTCGGCCTCTCCCGGCGCGAGCTGATTTGAAAATAAAAAATGACAGTGACTGTATTTCTGTATATATTATAACTTTCTAGACATCACTCTCGTCATCAGAGATATTTTATATTTTTAATTTTCTAATATCAACAAATATGAACCGAATAACTTGATGATGTAATGGCTGACTTAACGCTCTTTACGGTACATAAAACTTTTAGTCATTTGTCAAGATAAATTAAAATAGATAAACATTTTAACTTTCATTCTAATCATCTATTTTTATGCTGAATTAAAAATTACTTATGTGCTAGTCTGCCTTTTCAGAGTGACAAATACAATTGGCACAATACAGAGCATAAAAAGTAAAAGAGTGAATTGATGAAAAAATAAAATGATGTTAAATTTCGCCTATTTAAAGAAGATACAAATTAAAAACCAGAGAGAGAGAGAGAGAGAGAGAGAGAGAGAGAGAGAGAGAGAGAGAGAGAGAGAGAGAGAGAGTGTAAAGGGGGAAGAGAAAAGACTTTCTTCTTGAAGTGAAATAGATTTGATGATTGTCAGTGTAGGGAAAAAAAACTTATTCGACCCCCTCAGCCATCCATTCATTCACTGTCCCCACGAGCAGCGTCTTTCCTGTAGCATGACATTAAGGTTTTTTTCCTTTTTTTTTTGTTTGTCTTCGCCATGCACATAGTGGCCGGCTATTATATTCGCACAAGTGATTTAAAGGGTATGTATGCATGAAAGGGGATTCTTCCGAAATAATATTAAAAAAAAAGTGATTTTACTTGTGAAAAAAATGCAGGAACATTTGCCTACAACTTGGAACTCTTATTGGATTTGGAGTCTTAAAGTTAATTGGACCAATAATAAGACAAAGAATGGCACCCAATTCAGTTGAGCTTCAGTTTCCCGCCAATCAAGTTATTATCAGTCAACATGGCGGTAGCAAGGACCACGACGACGTCTAATTGACGTTGTTAGCGGCTGTTTGGTACGGTCTTTCCTGCTTCGCCTGCGGGCGTAGACGAAGCGAAACGTTGGACGTGAGTAAACAGCCTCAAGCGATACACAGCCCCTGGACTGCTGGCCTTTACTAAGGAATACTTGTGTTATTGGAACGAATCTTTGATGTTGCTATAGCTCAGGGCTATGCCATCTCCCACCGCTACTGCAACCGATACACGACCCTGGGAAATTACACTGTTAGAAAGCCGACTGAGCGTCGTCCACCCCTGACTTTTATTCTTTATATTACACTCATTTTATATTTCTTCGTTTGCTTGTGTGTGTGTTTTTTTTTTTTTTTTCATGTATATTTCTGAGCCGATTCCTCAAATGCCTCTGTTGCCATAGATCTGGTTCACCATTTTCTGGCTAATAATTCAAGTACGTTTTTCAATTCATTCACAAAAAGAAGAAAAAAAGAAATAAAATATACAAATCGCGAATGCCTTCGAGCATCAGATATTCTCTGTTTAAAGAGTCAAGATTTCGGTAATTTCATCTCAGTTGTACACCAGTTTTTCAAACGTTCAAATCAGGCCTTAATATAGAAGTATTTTCATTTGTCAATTTGGTATTTCAGTCAAAGCTTGTGTATCTGAAAAAAAAAAAAAGGACAGCGTCTCGTTTCAGTTCAGTAAAATATAATGCTTGCTTCAAATGGTTGGTTGGTTGATTTTATGGCGCGTCAGTCGTTGTTGAATGATCTAATGCCGAAATCAAACTGATTTCAAATAAGTAATAAGAATTCCTTCAAAAAATTATCCCATGAATTGAAATTAAAAATAACAATAAAAATAAATTCTGAGATAATTTATTTATTCATTTATTTTTGGGTAAATTTGGTTTATTTATAACACTCATATAACTAACAGTATAACATGAATAAACTCAATGTGGTCAATACAGATCCCTGGGGGTGAGCAAAATTTTGGCGGGGTAAATAAAAACATAGAGATTCATTGGGAGTGAATTAAAGAGTTTTCATTAATAAAAATCCTTTTTATATCAGGAGAACCAAATTCGTTGGATGATGTAGATTAATTACTTCATATTGTATATCTAGAAGAATTCCTGATTGGATGAGATGATCCCTAGTGAATATCTCATTGTCATACAATCCGTTCAAAAAAGTAAAAAGGTCCAAATTTTTCCAGTGTTGTAATGGCACATATAATCATATTTTCACGAAAGAAAATCTTTGAAAACAATTATATTTTAAACAAATTATTGTATAAAACGACTGAATTCTAAATTATTCCTTTCTATGACTATAGTTCATTGGAAGTCTTAAAAAAAGATTATTTACAAGAAGACTTAAAGCAGAGATTTAAAACTGAGAGAAAAATAAAAAAAATGTAAAATCAAAATTCAGGATCTTGAATTTACTTCTTATCCATGATAACAACTTTTTAATAAATAAAATTAAAATTTAATTATAATTAAATTTTAATAATAATTATTATTAACGAAAAATTCTTCTCTGATTGAAGATATTTTGTTTAGTGCCAAGTATTCATTGATGTGGGGTTATTAAATGACCCAATATTCAATTTTTGATGACTTTTCTATATTCAGGAGAACAATTCAGACCCGATATTTACAACTTATAAAACTAATGTCTAAATTGTCTACGAGATGTAATTATTAATTTTAATTTTGATCAAAACTTCACGTCAAATATCCTTGCAGACTACCAACTAGAGATTTTGAGTTTAGTCTCTGCTCTAGGTCCCAATTACGGTAAAAAAAAAAGGCTGATGTGATATAACCGCAAGGCATGGACAGCAGAATGAAAAGAGTCTAGTTCCTAATGAAGTGTTAACTTCGAAATTCTTGGGACGAACTTGAAGAAGGCCGAAGAGTATAGAGGTCGTATAGCAACCAAGATGAGTGTAACAGTCTGCAATGTGTAGAGAATAATAATAGCAACATCTCATCTCAGAATTTTAAAAAGATAATAAGAATAGTTGCTTGAAGACTTACGCTTAAGACACAAGTTACGCTTAAAACTCAGGTTCCAAGTAGATCACCCAAGTTAAGCAGCGATAAGCCTATTTAGTATATAAAATATTAAGAATAGTTGCGTGAAGATTAACGGTCAAATTACGCTTAAGGCACAAGTTCCAAGTAGATCACCCAAGTTAAACAGTGATAATCCTGTTCAGTATTAAAGTTGCGACAACCTATACCTGACATATAGATTTGTTTGAAAATTAATTGTTAGAATACCTGAAACTATAAAACATTGCTTAAACTATTTGTGTTACAAATAGTTTTTTGAAGGTAGAGACTTTTACAAATTGATTATTACAATTAGTTAGAAATAAATATTTGCAAGCAAAAAATAACGACTGATTTTGACATTGGTTGCCTAAGCAGGTAAATGCCTACGAGAAAAAGTCGTTTTGGTAAAGTGGCTTTCCCAAACACATTCTATTGATTAGATCTTTGAACAACGATTGTTATGGTAGCAAATCTAGGCACTAATTAACTATGATGATAATGTAACTTTTTGGAAAGTGGTGATCGTTAGTTCAAACTTAGTCACTATCTTGTATGGACCATTTCATTAAAGACTACGGAAATAAAAACTTTAGGCATCAACTTTGTAATTTTAGAAGAAAAAAATAATGAAATTGTCTCTCTGCTTTTTATCATCCTTCCTAATTTCTGTATATTTGAGATGCCACTTAATCTTGGCACAAATGATCATAGTGTTAGTTTCATTCATTTTATTGTTGTGATCAACACAGTATTTCAGCCAAGCTAACCTACGTATATATATATATATATATATATATATATATATTTGTGTGTGTGTGTGTGTGTGTGTGTATGTGTGTGTGTTTTTGTATGAGTGTGTATGGATGTGTGTGTGTGTATATATGTGTGTGTATGAGTGTGTGTGTGTTGGGGTTTGTGTGTGTGTGTGTACAAAGAGAACATCTGTCGTTCTAAGATTGATCATTATCAATTCAAAAGTTCTTCAGACTTTTATTGTTGTGATCAACACAGTATTTCGGCCAAGCTAACCTACGTATATGTATATATATATATAGATATAGATATATATATATGTGTGTGTGTGTGTGTGTGTGTGTGTGTGTGTGTGTGTGTGTGTGTGTGTGTGTGTGTGTGTGTGTGTGTGCAAAGAGAACATCTGTCGTTCTAAGATTTATCATTATCAATTCAAAAATACTTCAGACTTTTGAATGTGTTCTTGAGATTATGTAAAAGAAAGACAGAAAATAATCTTACCATTCAAATATAATGTAAATAATGTTACTATCGAAATATATTAAAAATGATATGTTGAAAATAATTTTAATATAGATTTAAAAATGTTACTATAGAAATAAAAACATTAACAAATCTTACTATAGATATGTTTCAAATAATATTACCGTGGAATATATTGCAAATAGAGTTATCATAGAAAAGCATTGAAAATAATGTTACTATAGAAATATATTATAAAATATGTTAATAAAATACTCTATAAATAATGTCACTATAGAAATTCATTGAACATAATGTTACTCTAGAAGTACATTTAAAACAATCTTACTAATTCATTGAAAATAATGTTACTGTAGAAATAGAATACTAATAATATTGCCGTAGAAATACATTGGAAATGAAATTTCAGGAGAAATGAATTACAAATAATATTATTAGGTAATTAAATGAGTCATGGAGGAGTGGTTTTCCAATGTACCCACTCACCCACTTGATTGGACATTTTGAACGATGACTAGGAATAAAAACTTTTGACTGCAGCTGGTTCAGCAGTAAAGTTAGTCATGAAAAAAGGATCACACACTCTCGTTGTAATTTTGGGAGAATGTTTTTTCCAAGTGTGAAAATAGACATAAACAACTCTTCGATTGTATTTGAACACGGTGTGTCGATTTTGTTTTCTTTGCTAATAACGGTCGTGCTTCACATATTTATCCTAGTGACATAATTAAAACTGAGAATATTCACCTGAATCGTGTTCCACACCTGAAAGTGATTGGTCACCAGCAGTCGCGGCTTTTCAGTTGTTTAATTGCTTTTGTGTGAAGAAGGGAAATTACACTTGGGAAACCTGCCGAGAGAATCTATTGAAACATGACAAAAAATTCCCAGCCAGTCATGTGCCCAGAGAATATTTTTTCTCTTACATTTTTTTTTAATTATTATTCTTATTTTTTCTTTGACGGAGCCTCAAACTAGTTTTCTTTTGCTTCTATTAAGCTGGAAAATATTTTCAGTGATTTATCACGAGGCAAAGAATAAACGTAACCAAATTACCGAATTGTAAATTTAAATAAGATTTTTAATGGGAATTAGACTAGGAAAGTTAGTGTGTGGTAGGAGGTAAAACATATTAATCTCTTTATTTTAAAGAGTGATATTAATTCGCCCGATCTCTTTGCCACAGGTAGGATGTGACACAACAGCGAAGTACAGTTGGTTTCAATTCATAATTTTTCTTTCTCCTAGATTGGTTGCTTAACCCAATCTGGTCTATTATCAACCAATGTCTGGTGAGGAGAGCAGATGGTTTTATGTTTTTTCCAAGCGTATTAACGGAAAGTGAAACGCAAACAACGTTGGTCTGGATTTGAACTCTTGTTTATTGATTCTATTTCCGCCGACGATAGCCATTACCCTAGATGCGCTAACAGATATTTGTGAATGTTAGCTTTGCATTAAACTACAATAATGAAAGTCATAGAGTCGGACTGAATATAGTACCGATACCTGTCTTATTTTATCAATTCCGTTTTAATAATTCACAAATTCGAAGGACAAATAATCGTTTAAGACGAACATTTGATGCTAAGATTTGTTAATCATTTATAGATTCTCTTTGATTCTACTAATGGATATGTAACCTGAAAATGGTTGGAGAAAGCAACAACTAAGAACATATGAGATGATTCGCATTACCATCATCATCATCATCATCATCATCAAGGCTTGTTGACGACACGATTCTTTGACTCTCTTTGTCTGTCTGTTTGTCTGTCTGTCTGTCTCTCTCTCACTATCTGTCCTTATCGGCCATGCTACTTAGTAAGTCGTCCATACAACTAAACAATCAGGAAAATATTTGAATTAACAGAGAATGGATGGGTTTAAAATAGAAGAGATAAAAATAACAAATATGAGGATATCAGTCTATATAATTCACACGAGAATAGCAATAATTCGTTTCAAAGTTTCCAACTTGATGAAAACAGAGAATTAGTGGGCCTATTCAAAGTGATCAAAATTACAGTGATTGAAATATTAGTCGAAAATGTAAACCGAACAGTATTACCTTTTACTTGTGAAAAAAAAAGAAAAGGTCGAATGAAATGAGTTATTCATAGTATCACGATAAACGTACCTCTTTTACATCGTTTGAGGGAAGGACCAACCTAGTGAGGCCAATTTAATTATGCTATCATTATGCAAGAATCGTCATGACAGCATCGACTATAACATGATGTTGATTTGACAACCACGGAATGGAATTACATCTTTATTTTTAGACGAAACTGATTACAAGAAGAGTTCGACCCACACATGTTGGCATGTATTTAATGCGTCATACAGAGATGTTGGCCACTGTCGACTGTCTTCAGCAGGTGGTACATAGAGCTTTTATTATGGTGTTACACTTAAAGTTTACAACAGGAATATAATCGGTTGACAGCATTGGGAAAATTAGGGCTAGAAAGAAGCCTATCGTTTGTGTTTACATACATTTAGAAAAGTTAGTAGAAAAGAAAAAAGCTGAAGGTCATAAAAGGGGAGACATTTTTGTGTTCTTCGTATTAAGTGAGTCTAGAGTATTTCATTTCATATTCATTTGAAATCCAAATGGAGTTTTCCAAACAATTAGGAATTTATAATCAAGAGAACAAAATGTCGGTATCGATATGATCAATACTCAATATCAGATCAATTAACCAAAGAGTTATCTAAGTCCTTCAAAATCACACGCACACACACGGTCACACATTCTCACGTATATATATATATATATATATATATATATATATATATATATATATACAAAATAGTTAATAGTGGTTCATTAAAAAAAGGATAAACGATGATCATTTAACACTCGTGTGTAATACTATATAATCAATTTTCGCAATCCTGTCGACGGGGTTTAGAACGCACCAAATTTCTCCTTGGCAGAAGGGTAAGATCCTCCCACCAAATCTCTCCTCAGCTTAGTGTTAAGATTTCCATCAACAAAAAAAGAATGTCATTTCCTGGAAAGGATACTAAACTGTAAAAGTTTGTGTAATCTTCATTCTGGGTCTCTAGGGATTGAGAAATTATATTTTTTGTCATAATTTCCAGGTCCATACTGTGTTGTAATACATGATAGTGTCCCATCTATGGATCAAATAACCTGATTGGAAATTAATAACATTAGATTGAAATACTTGAAACCATATAAATTTGTGAAAATTATTTTTATTTAGAATATTTACTCAAAACTATAATTTTTACAAAGGCTTGATTTTATTTGCTACATGGAATCATATTATTGCTTGATAGTCTTGAAGCCATATATTTCTTTGTAAATTATAAATATTAAGAATACCTAAGATTGTATAACGGAGTGTAAACAAATTTTATTATCAAATTGGAATTGTTAGATGAAACCATAGAATTATTTGAAAATTATTTGAGCTAAATTAAAGTACTTCAAACTATATTGCTATGCAAACAAATCCTTATCATTATTGAAATGGAATGATTATTTCAATTCCTCTAATTGTGTGAAAATATACTGACTTCGGCATTAAATAACACAAGAAATTTTGAAATATAAACCGAATCAACTAAACAAACAATTTTGATTGTTGTTTTTTTCATATTGAATTATCAATCAGATTTTACTTAAAATAAATATGGAAATCACAAAGTCATGTGATAAACCCAGAGAATTCTATCGATTTAAATTCTGACGGAAATCCAGAGAACGTGACCTAATAAGAAAATAATAACAGAACAATAGCGCCTACTGATGATTGTAGGTAGGTGCTCCAAGCATTGAATTTTAGCCGCTTCGAAGCTGGTTTGGGTGGGGCTATCATTAAGGGTAGTCTTGGCCAATGCAACATTTTCCCTGAAGCAGACCAAGACACTACACCGACCCATCCTGCTAGCGCTGTGAAAGCTCCGGGGCTGATTTAGGCCGCCAATTGCTACCTCTTCTCTTATCTCTGCCTTTTACTCATCAACAGTAATTAAACGGTGTTGATTTACCGGGAGCAAGTAAGGCGACTGAAGGAATCCTGGCAGCAGGATGAACGGAAAAACGTAATTAAATCACTGGAGTGCACGTGATTTAATTCGGATCTACTTAATTGTCGACGTCCTGGCACGCGTCGGCATCTCCGGTGTGCTATTTGCCCGCCAGCATTGGCTCAAGGTGATGTACCTGTCAAAACACATGGTGAGAGAGGAAGTCCAGAGACGCTATCATTGTACATTATGAGAAAGTAATTACGTTGCAGATTTTAAGTACTGGAAGGAAAGAGTTTTGAAATCGGTATTCTTAACTTACCTTACAAATTTTCGGACAGTCGTACAGAATTGGTGGCCGTTACCGGACCTCTATTCTCATGAATATAGTTCAGTGGTTATATATATATATATATATATATATATATATATATATATAGCAAAGAGTATTTAACAGAGCAGTCAGTAACAATCTTATCGACTACCATATTAATTCATATCCACCTTCTCTCTCTTTCTCTCTCTCTATTTCATATAATTATATATATATATATATATACTAAAAAGGGATGACTTAAAATGCTATCATATCTATTTTAAGTTTCCCTGTTATTCAACAGGATGAAAAAACTCTTAATGCTGTTTGATGATTGTGGCAATAATTCATTTTGCAATATGCAACTTAAAAAATATATATCATATTGCAGGTAACCACTTTTGAATTTTCATATCGTCCCGCTCATTGGTATTCAGGTGCGCTAATTTTATTGCCAATATTTAGTTTGCTCTCTCTTCTTCTTCTTCTTCTTCTTCTTCTTCTTCTTCTTCTTCTTCTTCTTCTTCTTCTTCTCATTAATATTATTATTATTATTATTATTATTTACTTCTTTAGAGTTTTTCACATCAGTGTTAGCTGATGGTTTCTCACTGGAGTTTGAGTGACAGCTAGTCTCCTCAAGTCTCCTGGACTCGTCTCAGGATTCTGGCCGTTCTTAGCAATGCTGTCGTTTGGAGAGTCTCTTCCCATCCGCCAACTTCCAAGTCTTCCAGGCCTTTTAATAATCCTTTAGTTATTGTGCCAAAGGCACCAATCACAATTGGCACAATCGTTACTTTCATGTTCCACAGCTTTTTCAATTCTCTAGCAAGGTCGAGGTACTTATCTTTCTTTTCACTTTCCTTCAGATTTGTTCTGTAGTCCGCCGGGACGGCAAAGTCTACAATTTTGCAGATTCTCTTTTTTTTATTCACTATTATGAGGTCTGGTCTTCTGGCCGGGATTAGGTGATCCGTTTGTATATTAAAGTCCCATAAGAGTTTATGCGAGTCATTTTCTAGGACAGGTGCTGGGTTGTGCACATACCATTTGTTTGTATCGTCGAATTGAAATTTCCTGCACATTTCCCAGTGGACTACCTTGCCGACCCAGTCGTGTCTCGCCTTATACTCCTTCTGTGCTAATATGCTGCATTCGCTTATTATGTGATTGATAGTTTCGTCTCTGTCACCGCATAGCCTACATTTACTGTTTTCTTGCGTCTTATCTATCCTCGCTTTGATATGATTGGTTCTTATGGCGTTGTTTTGTGCTGCTATTAGGAGGGATTCCGTTTCTATCTTAAAGTTTCCTTTTCTTAGCCAGGTCCAGGTTTTCTGGAGTGAGATGTTGTTTATTAGACGTTTAAAACGGCCATAGAGTTGTTTTCCTTCCCATTTTTGTTTCCTAGTCGTTGTCACTCTTTCGTCTATCGTGTTGTCGGGATCGTTTCTGATGGTTGTAATTAGTCCTCGTTCGTGTTTTTCTATGTAGTCTTCGAGCCGTTGTATGGATGCGTCAACAGTGTCTTCGATGCCGGAAAGTCCTCTTCTTCCCTCTTTTCTCGATACATATAATCTGTCAACGTCGTCTTTGGGGTGTAATGCCTTATGCATGGTCATTAGTTTTCTTGTTCTTTGGTCCATTTGTTTAAGTCCCTCTCTGGTCCACTAACTAGGGGCACAGCCCAAATATTTATTCCTTTGATGAGGTTTCTGCTGGAGAGTTTTGTCTCGAGTAGTTTTTGCGTTCTACTGAGATATTCTTTTCGGATCGTGTCTTTCATTTGCACTTGTTTGATGGTGCCAGCCTCCAAGATGCCTAAGTATTTGTAGGTTTCCTTTTCTTCGAGCGTTCTAATTCTCTCTTGATTTGGTAGTTCGATTCCGTCAGTCATATGTCGTTTGCCACTTTTCATGACGAGCATGGCACATTTTTCTATACCAAATTCCATTCCTATGTCTTGGCTGTATATTCTAACGGCATGTATGAGAGTTTCCAATTCTTTTTCATTTTTTGCAAATAATTTAATGTCATCCATGTACATTAGGTGGTTGATCTTCTCTTGTTGTCTGCTGAGTGTGTATCCAGCTGCGCATTTTCTAAGAATGTGGTTCAGTGGAATCATGGCTATTATGAATAGTAAAGGTGATAGTGCATCTCCTTGGAAAATGCCTCTTTGGATCTTTGTTTCAGCTATGCTTCTTCCTCCTGCTGTCAGGTCCACTCTCCAGGTTTTCATGATCTATTCGATGAAGTTTATGACTTCATGTGATATTTTATACATTATAATAATGATAATAATAATAATTATTATTACTATCATTATTATTATTTACTCCTTTAGAGTTTTTCACATCAGTTTTAGCTGATGGTTTTCCACAGGAGTTTGAGTGACAGCAAGTCTCCGCAAGTCTCCAGGACTCGTCTCAGGATTCTGGCCGTTCTCAGCAATGCTGTCATTTGGATAGTCTCTACCCGTCCGCCAATTATTATTATTATTATTTACTCATTAGAGCTTTTCACATCAGGGAAGGTCCTCGTGGTGTTGTGGTTAAAGCGATGGACTGTAGAATCGTAGTAAGCGAGTTCGTACTCCAGTCACGCTATTACATTCATTTTCAGACAAATACCCTTAGGAAAAGTATGAACCCACTTATCATCCCAGCTATGGGTTCACTAGTACCACTACTGTTCTTCTAGGAGATCGGCTTTGGCATTAAATAACCTACAAAGGTTGATATGCCATTAAACAAAGAAACCAGAACCAAACCTTTTCACATCAGCATTAGCCGATGGTTTATCACTGTAGTCTGAGTGGCAGCAAGTCTCCTCAAGTCTCCAGGACTCTTCTCATTATTCTGGCCGTTCTCAATAATGCTATCGTTTGGATGGTCTCCACCCGTCCACCAAATTCCAAGTCCTCCAGTCCCTTTAGTAATCCTTTAGTTACTGTTCCAAACGCACCAATTACAATTGGTATAATTGTCACCTGCATGTTCCACAGTTTTTTCAATTCCCTAGCAAGGTCGAGGTACTTATCCTTCTTTTCACATTCTTTCAGTTTTATTCTGTGGTCAGCCGGGACAGCAAAGTCGACTATTTGCAAGTTCTCTTTTTTTTGTTGATTATTAAGTCTTCTTCTTCTTCTTCTTCTTCTTCTTCTTCTTCTTCTTCTTCTTCTTCTTCTTCTTCTTCTTCTTCTTCTTATTATTATTATTATTATTATTATTATTATTATTATTTACTCCTTTAGAGTTTTTCACATAGGTATTCGCTGATGGTCTTTCACTGGAGTTTGAGTGACAGCAAGTCTCCTCAAGTCTCCAAGACTCTTCTTAGTATTCTGTTCTCAGTAATGCTGTCATTTGGATAGTCTCTACCCGTCCGCCAACTTCTAAGTCCTCCAGTCCTTTTAATAATCCTTTAGTTATTGTGCCAAAATCACCAATCACCATTGGTACAATCGTCACTTTCATGTTCCACAGCTTTTCAATTCTCAAGCAAGGTCGAGGTACTTATCCTTCTTTTCATATTCTTTCAGTTTTATTCTGTGGTCAGATGAGACTGCAAAGTCGACAATTTTGCAAATTCTCTTTTTTTTTTGTTAATTATTATAAGGTCTGGTCTTCTGGCCGAAATTAGGTGATCCGTGTATATGTCAAAGTCCCATCATTATTATTATTTCACCACTTGCGAGTTCATCACTAGAATCTGGGTGACAGTAAGTCTCCTTACGTCTCCTGGACTCTTCGGAGTATTCTAGATGATCTCAACAAAGCTGTGGATTGGATAACATCGATTCGTTTTCAGATTTTCAAACAGTCTTTTTTCCAAGCTTGAAAACTTCAACTGGTAATACCGCCACCTTCACATTCCACGGCATTTTTTTTAGTTCTCTGGTTAAATCTGAGTTTTTGTCTATTTTTAGCTTTCTTTTATTTACCCTTTGTGATTCTTTTGAAAAACACAATCCTCTTGAGAGAGGAAATCTTCTTGTGGAGATTGGGTGATCTAGTTATATCTCAAAATCCCAGAGAATTTTATGCATTTCATTTTCTGGGACAGATTCTGGTTTGTGTATATTCTATTTATTAGCACGTTAAAATTTTCATCTCTTGCACAATTCCCAGTGGATCAAATTTCCTGTGTCAGTTCCTGCTTTTATTTATCTTATTGCTAATCGTTTCATTTCTGTCTCCACAGAACGAGCGCTTGCAATTTTATTTTATATTTTTGCTTTGATTCTCTAGATTTTTATATCATTATTTTGTATTGCTAGTAAAAACGATCCAGGTTTCCTCTCTTCAGTTATGCACAGATCTTCTTGCAGTCGCCCCAGTTTGTCATTTGGCGTATCTATACTTTTATTTTTCTTCCTGTTTTTGTTTTCTAGATTTTATCGTTTTCCTGTTTGTCCTTAGGTTGACATTGCTGTTGCTGGTTGTTGTAATTGTTTTTCTATATCCTTTTTCATGTATTTCTTGAGTCCTTGAACTTGAAGCATCAACTCAATCCTTAGTACTGATTAGTCCTCTTTCTCCTTTTCTGGACACATATAGTACTTCTATGTCATCTCTCAAGAATAAGGCCATATGTAGCGACAACAGTTTCCTTGTTCTTTGGTCCATTTGTCATAGTTCTTCTCTTGTCTATTCTAAGAATGGTCTAGAGTACCTTACAAGATTTCTAGCCCTGGGGTTTATTTATTTGATGAGATTTCTACTTCAGAGCTTATTTTCGAGAAGTTTTGTTCTTCCGACATACTCTTACCTTTTTCTCTCCATTTCTGCTTGTTTGATGATGTCCACTTTCAATATGCCCAATCATTTGTGATTTTCTTTTTCTCCGAGTGCTCGGATATTTTCCTGATTGGTCAATTTTATTCTTTTCTTTGTTTTTCTTTTCTCACTTTTTCATTCCCAACGTGACACATATTTCAGTACCGAATTTCTTTCCGATATCCAGGTTCTATATTCACATATTTTGTATAAGGCTTTCCATTTCCTTTTCATTTTTTTTTGGTAAATACCTTGAAATCACCCATATATAAAACGGTTTATCTTTTTCTGTGATTTTGTAAATTTTTCGCTTTCTGTACATTTCCTGAATGTATAAGTAAAATTGCTATAACAAAATGTTTTGGCGAATGTGAGTTTGTCTGGAAAATGCCACTTGATTTTCATTTCCTGCTGTTAATTCTACTTTCCAGTTTTCCGTGGTTTTTCAGGTGAAATTTCAGGTGATTTTGTCTGATATTTTGAATATTTTCTGACATTCTATCAACCACGTTTGTGGGACCATTTCATAGATCTTTTTAATCAATCCATACCATGGTTAGATTTGTCTGCCTTGTTTCCCTTTGTTTCCTTTCTGCTCTTCAGTAAATATTCCACAGTATTTACGTGATTCATATATTTCTCCTTTTATCTGTGCTTTTATGAATTTCAATATCATAGGTAAACAAGTTACAGGTTTGTTGTGGTGGAGGCTATTTTTTCTTGTCTTTCTGGATCATGGTAGATTTCCCAATTATCATCCATTCGGGTATTTTTGGGATTTACTCAGCTGCTGAAACAATCTGACGTGGATGGATGTTAATTTTAAAACCAGAATCCACGTATGTCATTGTGACCAGGTGTTTTCTAATTTGTTGCTTTCGTAATTGTGCTTTAGGAAATGGACCGGGGACGTGAATGACGTCATGCCCGGAAGCTCTGAGGATTTGCAGGATTTGAAAAAAAGCAGTTAGTTGAGTTTGGGACTTAGACGGGGCAAGTTGATTTTTGGACCTCGCCGAGGCGAATCCAGTTTGGGTCTACGGGATGCCCGCACGAACGAGTTAATTGAGATTCGACGCGAGAGGAAGGTAGTCGATTTTTGGAGCTCACCGAGGCGAGACCAGTTAGGGTCTACGAAATGTGCCGTACATGGTGGAGTTAGATGGAAAAGTCAGCATAGAAAGAAATTGTGTCTCTCTCTCCTAATGTCGAAAAACCTTAAACTCAAAAAGGTAATAAAAAGTTTCGTACCTGAACTAATTTCGTATATTTATGGATTCCTTATGTATATTTCCCATGTTCATATCTTGGTTGTATTTTTGAACGTGGATATGTTACAATTCTTCCAATCCTTGGAATCCTTTTTTTCGTCTTATTTATTCTTTCAGGTTTCTGTTATATAATTATTTTCCCATTACCTGCCCCAGAATTGCTTTATTTCCTTTGCATCCGGTTGTTTATTTGTCTTTCTGCTTTTTCCACCAACTTGTTGGTAGAATTTTCATTCTTTATTTTTAAACATCCTGTATTGTTTGTATTCTTCGATTCTGTTGCTTAATTATATCATCATTTATGAATGAGATATTTCTTACGTTCCAAACGAACTCAGTAACATTTTTAGGCATAGATTGATTTTAAAATAAGTAATGAAAAAAAAAAGAACAAAACAAAACAAACAAAAACAAACAAAAACAAAAAACAAAACAAAAAAAAACAAACAAAATAAAACAAAAAACAAAACAAAAACAAAGCAAAAAATGAACAGTGACACCAGATTAAAAAGTAAAACGGCAGTGCTCATTGTAACAAACTGAATAGTGCTCAGTATAAAAAAAAACTAATGAGCCTCAACAACAATATCTAAAACAATATTCATCAATATTCATCTGATGACAGTTACTACTTTTCTGCTACACATATACACACAGAAACACATTGACTGTTGTACTCCCTACATAATGGACTCGCCGTCCTCCATAAATACACGTCAACGAGAGCATCAGACGGTGTGCATCAATCAGCGTGACACAATTACCTGTGATACCATTTGCCTAGTGGACGGATAGTCACTACCACACTGGACTCTCAGCTCTCTACCAACTAACTACAGTTAACCACAATCACCTGTATCTTGTTTCTATAACTTGAATATATATGTTTTTCTATCAAACCTTTTGTGTTCCCTGTGTCTTTCTTTGGTCAGCATCACAATATACACATACACGCATGTGTATGTATGTATGTATGTATGTATGTATTATAGCAAATATTATTATAGAATAATATATTATTATCATTTTTATAGTTATGGGAAATCGGAATATAGAAGTATTGTGAGCTAGCATCCTATAGACAAGTACAAAAATGAAAATATATAATTTTATAATACAAATATTTTTATACAACTACCATTACTGCTGTTGCCGCTTTTATTCCTCCAGTTACTTCTTCTTCTTCTGCTACAACAACTAATAATAATCTGAAGAAAAACGATCACTTTTCCCCTGCCATAAGACGTGTAATATACAAGAAGAAACGAACTTTTAATGAGGGTACTTTGTTGTTTAAGCAGAGTTAGAATATAGGAAAGCCAAAAAATATCTGTATCTTGCCTAGAGTTTAAGAATGAATGGAATTTGAAAGGGAAAGTTATACCAATCATAATCAGAGCACACAGAATAATCGGCAATAAACTTGAAAATAGATTGTGGGCGGGGAACTAGAAATCAGAAAGAATTGAGGCTGTTTTGACAACAACATTGCTGAAATTGACAAGGCTACTTAGAAAACTTCTGAAAATACGTGGAGACTTGTCACTCAAACTCCTAAAAGAAAACAAAAAAAAAACCCGGCGATTATGACTAACTCACAAATAGCAAAAAAAAGCCAGTGTACGAAATGTGTTAAAAAACCAAAGGTTGTATAAAATATAATGAGTCTCTCATTTGAGTTGAGGATTTTGTAGACAAATTTGTTAAAACTTCATTCACGAATAAAGAAAAACCGATCCAAACAAGAAGACTTAGATAAAGATATCTCATTCCTTCTTATTCAGTGAATAATTTTCATTCCTTCTTGACTCTTTTTTTCCACCACTGTCATCGCTTCCGACGCTCCCTCCACTACTATGTCTCCCTACCTCTTTTTTTTATCCCCGGGAATAGAGATGTGACATGCATAAAAGTGGGTTGTTTGTAGTGGAGAGCTGAGCCGAGCGAATCAAAAGTTGACCGGCCCGTGGTGCGCGAATCGTCAAACAGAGACCGTCAGCAAGTTAAGCCGGATTGTCCATTAAAGCTATACGCTTGGCGAAGCACGACTCACCTTTAAGCGAGTGTGGATGGCAAAACGTCTGGCCGGCCATAGAGCATCATGCAAAGTGAACATACACGTACGTCCAATCATCGTGTGGCATGAAATGGAACGAACTACCAATCGGCACACGCACTGGCAAGCGGCAAAAAGCCATAACGTCAAAAGGAGGAAAAACCAATTTTAAATCGCGCTTTTCGGACACAAAGCTTGTGATCTACTGAGGGATAGGCTTTCCTCTGAATTTTATTTAATCTACCTCTAAGTAAGCCTGTTTATATTCACTTAGATTTATATTCCCAGGGGTATCAACGATTTTGCACTTTCGATAAGGATTACTCAGGAAAACTATGATTGATTGATTGATTTTAACAGCATGTCAAACCACTCAGTGTCATTTTATGTCTAGGGGTTAAAGAATTGCGTACATTGTACACTTATATTTACGTTTTTTAGATGATCCTAAAGAGTCTTTTGTACACATTTAGGATATCACGTATTCCTATCATATACAAATAATTTGCTCACAGTTTTATGGTTGTATTCTGATGCAATAATTAGATGGTTTAAAGTAACTATTTCTATTTAATAAGTCATTTGTTTACACATAGTTTCAAGTCACTAATAATAATCCTTAGTAAACAATTATAGCTAAATAGAAGGGACCCTAACATATACTACTACTACTACTACAGGTCATAGTGAACCTGGTAATCATGACGATGAAAGGGCATTTTACATTCCCCTGATCTCCTGAACAGGTGTCTTACCATCAGATAAAGAAAAGTATCATACACAGGACACCATTTTAGGGGTGAGTGGGGCATTCTATCCTTCTGCAGGGGATAAAGTTGGCCTATTCTAAGTCCTATCAAAAGGGCGGTAAGGAAATCAAGAATTACTATTATAATCATTATACCGTTGTGAAATCAGAATAAGTAAAAAGTAAAGTTGGCGACCGTAGTCGAGGGAAACCAGAAGGTTCCCTTTTCAATAGCTACTACACCGAGGTGTAAGGGAGGGCGCTACTCCTTTTCCTGGATTGCTCCATTTTAACCTAGATACGTACCTTATATTGCTGAGTGTTAAGCAAGGAGGTATCAAGTACCATTTTTAAAGTCTTTGGTATGACGCAACCTGGGATTGAACCGGATCGTTGGCGGACAGTCTACCCACTAGGCCAATCAAAATAAAGTTTCATTATTCTGATTTCTGATATGACGAACTTGAACTGTCATTTCATATTCGAGCATAATAATTAAAATACATAATAATAAAAAAATTTATACTAGTACTATTGCTACTACCAATAATAATATGGCTGTACAATTTGAAGACTAGACATGACTGGGTGGAGAAGGTGATACACACACTGGGAACTGTGCAAGAAAATGCAATTTAACCACACCACCAAACGGTATATGTACACACTAGAATCTATCCTGGAGAATGAAACGCAAACATTTCACTGGGATTTTGAGATACAAATGGATCACCTAATCCCAACTAAAAAAGCAAACATACTGATGATTAAAAAAAAGATAACCTACCAAATAGTGGACTTTGCCGTCCAGGCAAACATTTAGAGTGAAAATAAAAGAAAATGAAAAGATAGACAATTACTTTGACCCTGCCAGAGAAATAAAAAAGTTATGGAACATGAAGGTAGGAGTGATATCTATCATAATTGGTGCGTTTGGAACGGTCTCCAAAGACTTGGGCTTGGTAAGGGGACTGGAAGAGTTGGAAAAAGGAGGATGTGCTGAACTATAGTATCCAAACTATAGCATTATTAAGATCTGTCAGAATACTGAGATGAGTGCTGGAGACTTAAAAAGATTTGCCGTCAATCCTTGCCATCACTCCTGTGAAAGACCATCAACTAATGCTAGTGTGAAAAACACGCAAATAATAATAATAATAATAATAATAATAATAATAATAATAATAATAATAATAATAAAAGGAGATAAAAAGGATCACCCAATCCAGAAGACTTCGTTGTAATAATACCTGAAATATGCAGGCGTTTATGATGAAATGGATATCGTCATAGAAAATGAAAAGAGCGTTCCCATTTTAAATCTTTGCGATGATTCTGTTTGCATTTCCCAGGGCGCTAATATCCTTGGGGAAGGTATGAATCCAACTATTCTCCCCTCTAGATATGGGTAAAATCATAGCAAAGACTGGGCTCTTTAGCCTTGATATGGCAACTGGTCTAAGAGATGGAAAACTCTGAATTCAAATTTGTTAAACTCTGCATTAAAAATTTTGTGTTGCATCTTGCTGGTGCAAAGGGGTTGGGTAAATATATATAGAAAGAAACAAACGTGTCAGCTATATTATTTTGTCATTTTAACAAATCGCAATGAATAAAAGGAAAACTGAAAATTAATAAACATCTGGAACCAAATGTTTGTTTCCCAGTCGGCTGGGACCTTCAGAATATACCGACTGCATTTCTTCAGAGGAGTAAGATCCACAATGAATGTCCTGATATGATACTAAACAATCAGATGGTGAGGTTCCAGTAATTCGGAAGGTTTGGGGAATACGGTGCACTCTTTGATTACCATTGCTCCCAGGTCTATTTTGACCCGGAGTACTAGCACCTGATACGGGTCCTATCTATGGGTTAAATAGAACTAAACAGTGGTTTCGAGAGTTTACTGCTTTTGAGATTTAAACTGCGTATTTATGCTAAACTGATTTGTTTAGAATAGAACTGTTTTGACATTTGAACTGCACACTTATGCTAAACTGAATTGCTTGAAATAGAACTATTTTGACATCTAAACTGCGTACTTAGGCTAAAGTGAATTATCTGCAATAAAACTGTTTTTACATGTAACTCTGTGTATTATCCAGTTGGCTGGGGCTGTAGAATATACCGACAGCACTTCTGCTGAGGTGTAACATCTTCCTAACGAGTGTCCTGGATATGACACTAAACAATCTGATTATGAGTTTCCAGTAATGTTGGAGTTTTGGGGAATACAGAATACCCCTTCCTTGCTATTGCTTCCTGAGCCACTCTGGCCAGGAGTGGTAGCACCTGATAGGGCCCTATCTATGGGTCAAATAGAACTAAACTTCGTAATTATGCTAAACTGAATTACTTGAAGCAGAACTGTTTTGATATTTAAACAGCATACTTATGCTAAACTGAACTGTTTGAATTAGAACTGTTCGACTAAACTGAATAGCTTGAGATAGAAATGTTTTGGACAATTAAACAGTGTACTCATGCTAAATTGTATTGTTCAAAATAGTATTGATTATTTGTATAAAAATGGATTTAAATAGAAATAAACTGTGTACTTACATTTAAACTGCGTAATTATGTAAATCCGTATTGTTTGAAATGAAACCGTTTTTGTATGCTAAACTGAATTATTTAAAAAATTAATTATTTGTATAAAAATAGATTTGGCATTAAATAACCTACAAAGGTTGATATGTCATAAAACCCAACCAAACCAAATCCTATATATTTAATATATATATGTATAAAGAGGATTTTGCATTAAACAACCTACAAAGGTTGATATGCCATAAAACCCAACCAAACCAAATCCTATATATTTAATATATATGTATAAAGAGGATTTGGCATTAAATAACCTACAAAGGTTGATATGCTATAAAACCTAACCAACCTATAGGCATACGTACTTTCATTTTAGAGGGTAAAAATCCTAAAATCTTAGCCGAAAACAATTTAAAATCATAGATGAGTTACCTTAATATTCGTTGTAAATTTGGGTAAAATTGGGTTCAAAATGGAGACTTACATAGACGATTTTTTAATTTATGATAGTTAGTTGCTTGTTATACTTGTTACCTCCAAATTTGATGGGCCAATTATGATGAAAGTTGGCATGAAAACTCCCTTGGCCTAAAGGAGCGTTTTAGAGGCATTTGAGAGAAAAAGTGTCTGGAAAATCCCTCCACCCAAACATATTCATAGAGTTGCCTGGAATATTTTAACCTGAAATTGATAAAAGGTCTAATTCGTCACCCCCACCAAAACAACAACAACAAACAAACTAACGAAAAAACCAAAAAACAAACAAAAACAAAACTGGAATTCGCTGTAATGCCGCCTCAATCACTTTAGTCCTGTTGGTGCCCGGGGCACTTTAGCTAAAAATGGTTCTCGCAGCCAATTCGTCCAGAATGCAAATAAAAGAAGCGTCTGCAGGAGTGACCAACCCCTCAATCTCTGGTAGCGTGTAATTTTTTGGGTAGAAAATTTATTCGACAAGACCCATTCGCGCAGAAAGCAAATAGAGGGAATTTCGTTCCCGGGAAACGCTGAGTTTTTCTTCTATGCTTATAATAAAATTGGGAGATTGTTCGTTATGAAGATTCTTCTCGATAATGATAGAATAGTGTTTAATATAATTCGCTAAAAGATAACCTTCGACAGTTAATAACTTGGAGGTCAAATCACTTCCTATTTATACAATTTATATTTTAATTTCAAATAAATCAACGAATAGAAAAAGAAGGAAAATCCTCTCTAATTATATTTTTGTGGATTAGTAATTCTAATAACTTACCTTCTATCGTGCAGATTTTAAATGAGCAGATACCAATTCGAATCGAATTACTATTTCTAATTGCTAAATTCATATTAAGGATACGACAGTCCTTGTACAGGGATCAAATATTCGTCTGATTACCATTCGTTGATCTAACTTGAATGAATCTACCAGGAAAGCTAATTACCCCCAGTAGAGCAGGCTGGATCAGCTGGACTTAAATGTTTTCTCACTTAACAGGGAATTGTGCAAAAGTCTAAAATATGAACATGCTGACATATGTTATTTGCACAAACCAGAATCTGTCATAGAAAATGAGACGCAGAAAATTCTCAGGATTTTAAGAAACAAACGGATGGCCTAATCGGAACCAGAAGACGAGACATTATGCTAATTCACAAGAAAGAAATAGATTGTTATTTTGAGGATTTTACCGTTCCAGCAAACCAAAGAGTAAAAATAAAATAAAGCAAATATATATATATATATATATATATATATATATATATATATATATATATATATATATATATATATATTAGTATACTACAGCTGGATTTTGATAAACAACAAGGAACATATATATATATATATATATATATATATATATATATATATATATATATATATATTATATATATATGTATAACTGAATTCATCTCTTCCTGTTGAAGAAACCAAAAAGCTGGACAAATATTTTGATCTTTTCAGAGAACTGAAAAAAAAATAAAAATAAACAAAAAAAAACAAAACAAACAAACTGTGGAACACGGAGCTGACAGTTTTAATAATCCTAACCAGAGCACTATGAGCAATATTGAAGAAACTTGGGGACGGAGGATTGAAGAAGCATTGTGAATATTGATATTTCATTACTGTTGATATTGGCTGCAATACTGAGACGTGTCCTGGATGCTCTAGAAATATGGTATCACATGAACTTCACTGAAGGCTGCCAATTAGTTCATATTGGTGTAGAGACTAAGCGTCGTAATAATGTCTTACTGTCTAAAGTATTTGTAAGTATATTTTTCTTTTTTAAGTAGAGGAATTATATTGTTAATTGAATTACCACGACCAGAAAATCCAGCGAACACTTGCGTGTGACATACTGGACAGCTTTTTCAACCTTATTAGGTCTTATCAGCAGTGTATAACCGTGATCTCACCCACTGGAGATCGAACCTGCGAGCCGAAACTCCGGAATCAATCCACATCGTACACAAATGACGCTAAATCAACCAGTCATGGTAATTGCGCGGTCAATTCAATTCACAATATTCGGATCTGAGTAATTTTTGAATATCAGTTGCCTCTGTATATATATATAAATATATATATATATATATATATATATATATGAATTTTATGGTCTAAATTTATATAAATTTAGACCATAAAATTCATATATAATATATATATATATATATATATATGAATTTTATGGTCTAAATTTATATAAATTTCAAGAAATTTTGAATTAAATATTTCTAGTTTTTAAATTTTTTTTTGTTGTAATTCATTGTGCTATTGTTCGTCTGATTAATTCTTATTCTAACATTCTTGCAAATGATATTTTTTTCTTTATTTTCCTATGCCAAATATTGTTTCTTTCATTTTTTTTCTTTCTGTCACTCTTTCACGCTAACCCCAGCGCCATCTTTAATTTAAGCAAATGTTGTAGCGTTGAAAATCTTCTTAGTCACGTTTGTTTGTCACATTTTAAGATTAAGTCTCTTTTATTTGTTATTTGTGTGAGATTTTGAAAACTTGTGTAAGAACGTAAAGGCATGCTTCTCACTAAAAAGTTTTCCAGAGAATTTAATGCGCAAGTATTAAGAAAGAGATTATAAATAAATGTTTTTTGTTTTGTTTTGTTTTGTTTTTTTCAGTTTGTCTCTTGGATTGTTTGCTGTTTGCCGGAAATAACTTTAAAAACAAAAACCTGAGTAGACTAATGGAAATTTGTGCGAAACAATAAGAAATCAAATTCAAAATAAAGCGATTCCAAATGCTTTTTGAACGCTCGTGTGTTTTTTTTCCTTTTCTTTCTTTTCCAGGTGTCGATAATGCACGATCTATCTATCTTTCTATCTCAGTTTTTTCATATATATATATATATATGGTGTGTGTGTGTGTGTGTGTGTGTGTTACAGTCTATATCTTTGTACGCATATTCCTATATGAATATAGATATACATATATAGGTAAATATAATGCATATATATATATATATATATATATGTGTGTGTGTGTGTGTGTGTGTGTGTGCAAGTGCTCGGAGACATTCAGATGAATTTATTTGGTTGTGTTTTTATTCATCTTAATAAACAAATAGATATTGACGGACAGAGATCAGTATTAACAGATCTAGCGATCAATTATGTTGTTTTGCTTTCTATCAATCTGTCTTGATTTAAAGAATAAATATAAGACAGGTTATTAAAAAAGACTGAAAAGGAATCGCATAACACTTACCCATTTTCCCGTTTTCTTATAATAACGATTTTTCAAACAAAATATGTAAATAACTAACCTTATCAGGTAAAGAAATCGTAACCATTGACAGCTAATATAGCTGTCTGCTTAAATATGATTTGAGGCCGGAGGAAGCTGTTGTATTGGTGATACAATTTATATATGATATTTTTCAAATTAATTTAACTTAAATTAATAAAAAAATTAAAGTGTACAATGTGATGGTTATAGAACAATCAAATCACTTAATACACACCATTACGTCCGCATGACTGCGCATATGTTTGGTAGATGAAAGTGCGTGTGCGCTATCATTTATATGTTAACGTTGTTGGTTGAGAGGATTCAGCCATTGTTAATAGTCTGATCATCGGCAGAGAGCATGAAATACACACATATATATAATCTCTCTCTCTCGCACACGTTTTTTTATTTCTCTTTCTTTTCCTCTTTCTTTTCCTTTCTCTCTCTCTCTCTATATATATATATATATATAAGAAAAAAACGGAAGTCGGCACGGAAATCCAAATTGACGAAGAAATAGAGTCATGAGAAGTGATTATTTATTCATACAGAAAAAAATTCTTACGGAACAAGTGAGTTAAAAAATAAAATAGAAATAACGACGCAATGCAAAGAATATATGACGTAAAAGCAGTTTTCTGCTGTTGTTTATATATTTATTATGGCATTTTACCCTTTATACTATTTACCAACCCCTCCGCTCGGGCAGGATATGACACAAGGTCAATTTTTTAAGCGGAGTTTAACAGGTTTGAATTCAGAGTTTTCCTTCTCCTAGACTAGTTGCCAAACCAAGGCTGAAGAACCCAGTCTGTCCTACTATTTACCCATAGCTGGAGGGAGAATAATTGGATTCATACCTTTCCCAAGGGTATTAGTGCTATGTGAAATGCGATCAGTCTCGTCCAGGATTTGAACTCGTGTCGCCGTATCCATTTCCTACGACAATAACGACTACACCACGGGCACCTCCTTTATGAGCTTCATGAGATAATAAATTCTAAAAACATATTATCTTGAAGAAGAAAAAAATGGTTTAAGTATGGTAATATAATCAAGAAGGGCAAAAAGAACGTTCCTGACCGTTATTCAAGCTATGAATTACAGAATTTGAAACTATCCCTCTTACTTCTGTGAAGTAAAATAGAGTTAAGAATAAATTATCACTAAAAAGGGATTTATGATTACTGTATATTTGAGTTATGTCAAATTAAGTGGAATTCTGTTTTGTTTACGTTTTAATCTTGCTAAAAAATATATGTGTGAAAGAGTCCATTCAGCTGGTACTGTAGAATACTCTGAATGCATTTCTGTAGAACCACTCCCAACAAGTGTCCTAGATATGACATTAAACAATCTGATTGTGCAGCCCAAGTCCGGGAACTTTGGGGAATGTAGAGTACCTTTCATTGCCATTGTTCCCAGATCCACTCTGACCCCGAGTGGTTGCATCTGATAGGGTCCTATCTATAGGTCAAATAGAACTGTTTGACATTTAAAATGTGAACAAATAAATGACTTATGTTAAATTGAATTGTTAGAAATGGAACTGTTAGACTATTTTACTGCGTGTAAAAAATGACTTTTTGATTAAACTGTTAGTGATACATAGCAATACTTGGGATCATTTAAGGAATGATTCATGTTGAATAGAATTATTCGTATTGAATAGCAATACTTGAAACTCCTTAACTGTGGGACTAAATTGACTTATTGGTATTACATTGCAAATCTTGGAACCGTTTGACAGTGTGCCAATGAATGAATAGTGTTGAATAGAATGATAAGTGTTTAATAGCAATACTTGTAACCACTTCACTCTCAGCAAAGAAATGTTTAATTGAAAATTAGTGTTAGATAGCAATATTGAAACCATTTAACTGAGTAGAAACAATAGCAATACTAGTATGCAAACAAATAAGTTCTAACTAATTTAAAAATGAAGCTACCTGCAAAATAAAGTAAAAGTAAAGTTGGTGACACGAAGGCTCCCTTTTCAATAGCTACTACACCGAGGTGTAGGGGAGGGCGCTACTCCTTTCCCTGGATTACTCCACTTGACCCTTTACACGTACCTTATATTACTGAATGTTAAGCAAGGGGGTATCAAATACCATTTTAAAAGTCTTTGGTATGACGCGACCTGGGATTGAACCCAGATCTACCAGACCATTGGCAAACACTCGACCCTCTTCTGCAAAATAATCACTTACTAATCATATGTATATCCGTTTAAATATGTGCAAACAAATGAATATTGTTGAATTGTTGCTGAAACCATTTCACTCTGTGCAAACAAATGATTAATAGTAAATAGAATTATTTGTATTAGATAGAAATACTTGAAAACATTTAACTGAGGGCCCAAATATATATATTTATGCACGATATTAATAATTTCAAACAGCGACACCACTCTTTCTCCCCCCCCTCTCTCTCTCTCTCTCTCTCTATATATATATATATATATATATATATATATATATATATTGGTTTATATCGCAACAATATTGTCATCTTATATTATTTTATATCTTAGACTGTCACATTCGGCATAAATATCCCAAAAATCTTTCCTCATAAAATGATGTTTAACCGGAAATATTAAAATTTATAACAGGGATTACCAACCTTCTTTTGTTTTTTGATTTTATGTTTTTTTAAGTATTTATTTAATGTCTGTTACAGTAAGTCATATGTCTTTTCAACTATTTAGAAACTGTAATAACAAAACCTCATTTCTCTTGAATAAATTTAATGCTGATTTGATCTATGATCAAGTATCTCACTTACTCTTTATGGATCAGTTTAAAGATCACTTTCAGCTTCCCAGTTTGGGTTGTCTTCGAATAATCAACTTTAATTTTACCCGTTGACAAGACAATTTATATAAAATCAAAGTAAACACCATTACCTCCAGCAATATTCCATACGTCAGTCTATAAATATCACTATGCAATTCCTCTACCTGCTGCACATTACCAGAATAAAATTAATGATTTTTGATAATTCGATCAGTTGAAGTTCTTAAGATATTTGCTTTTCCTGTTATACTTCTTATTGATTTAAAACATCTATTCAGCAGGTGTTCACACAGCATTTCAAATGTTGCAAAAATCAGTTGCAATTTTTTTGTCGACCACAACGCCGTCGATCAGATATATTATCTGTTTCCTGAAAGCGTTTAAATATATTTCCGACAGTGGGATCTACTCTTAGCTGCTCAATAGGATGTTTTCTTGTGAATTCCTCAATTTGATATATATATATATATATATATATATATATATAAGTGGCTGTGGTGGAACAAGATTAAATCCAAAATGAGGCAGTACATTTCACTTCACGCTAATACTCTTTGAAAGAAATGTATCCATCTTACTTTTCCTCGGCAAGGAGTAAACTAAAAGGCTGACAGAAATCGTTATCTTTGCCAAGTCAAAACGGTCTTGAAGAAAAATATCTGAATTTAAATCTGATGAGTGTTTTTCGAAGAATCTGTTTTATACTGGTGGACCATTCTTCTATAAGCAGCTCTGCTACAAAGTATGACTGGTAGTGCATAAACCTTCACCAATATAAATAAATCAGTTTTTCCCAGTTGTCCAGGGTTCACATCTTAAACAAAACTTTGGGCCCTCAAATATAAAAGAATTCAGATTCGTGTATAAGATAGATATAGATATATGTTGATGGCTATAAATAAGTAATAATGTAAATCACTGGGGATAGCAGTGTAACGGTTCATTTCGAAACTATTTCAGTTGGTTAGACGTCCCTGCCGAGGAAAGAGATGGCTCCTTCTCGATTAAAACACATCTACTACATTTTGGTTTCGTTCATTTGATGGCTAATGCCTCGTGCTGCCTGCTCCGGTTTGGGTAGGTTGATTTGCCAGAAGCTCTAGGTTATCAGCATAATCTGCGTCCGTTATAGTTTCAGCGGGATATCGTCTGCTTCTTTCTTTTTATAGTTAAAGCCATTTTCTTTAATTACATCTATGAACGTTCGAAGTATGTTGTCTAGACTGATCATAAACAGATAGAATGCTAATGATTATTCTTCCAGAACTCCAGCAACAATTTCGAAGACGTCCGTGTCACCATCCGGTGAGCGAACCTTGATTTTCGTGTTTCTGTTGAGCATCATTATGGCTGAAAGTGTTTCTTTGGGTAGACCATAAGCTAGAAGTGTTTGCTTGATCTTTCCTCTATGTATGAAATCAAATGCTATAGAAGAATTTGCAAACAATAGTGTTGCCTAGAGAGTGATTGCACAAACTTCTTTTATGTTTCGACGGATTGTTAGAGTCTGTTATCTTGTGGATCATTTTCTCCGCAAACTGTTCTGTTTTTCCTCGGAGCTTTCTCAATTTTAGGTTCGATATATTTACGAAACAGTGCATTATAAACCTTAGCTGCAATAGAATTAAGAGTAATGACTCTCTACTTCTTGCTGATTCCTAGTTAACCATTCTTATGGAGGGGAAGGATGCAGCCTTTCTTCATCTTTCTTGCGGATTCTATTTATGAAACGCACTGTAAAATCGAAGAAGTAAGTCAACACATTTCCTTATCTTCCATATTTCTGTAAGTATTTCGTCGCGTCCTACAGTTTTTCTGTATTTAATTGTTCTAAGTATTTCATTGATTGGAGATTCTTGAAATGTTCTTTCCACATCTTTGTTTCTTCTTCCTGGATGGCAGCTTTTAATTTTGCTCTCGATGAACTTATCGTTTTGTTCATTTCATTTACGTTTGGCCATGCAATTCATTACTATTTTCAATATATATCAATATATATATATATATATATACAAGGATCATTAAATAAGTTTCCAGATTTTTTTCGTATGGACACTTTTATTGATAGTACACACATGAAACTCGTCCCCTTCGAAGGAATCTCCACCGGATGCAATGCACTTGTTGGACCGTATAACACCTTCTGGAAGGCCCCATGGAAGTGTTCTTGTGTGAGCGTGTCAATGAACTTTGTCACAGCCCCTTTCATCTCCTCAATTATCTCATCACGACATCCTCTGAGCTTAGGGAATAACCAAAAGTCACGGGAAGCAAGGTCTGGACTATAGGGAGGCTGAGGAACTGTCTTGATGCCTATCTTGGTCAAATAGTCTGTGACAAGGATGGAGTTGTTGACTGGTGCATTGTCCTGGTGGAAATGCCACTGACCCGATTTGAAGAGTGCTGGCCTCTTCCGACGGAATCTCTTCCTGAACTCCCTTTAAACCTCAACATAGTAACCCTAACCCTAACCCTTTGGCCAATCAACTCCGGTGTATTGACTTCCTTACTTCTCCCACACCTCCCATCATCCCTCACAGACTCCCTTCCTTCCTTGAATCTCTTATGCCACTTAAAAACTGATGCTCGATTCATGCAAGATGCTCCAAAAGCAGTCTGAAGCACTCCATACGTTTCTGTGGCATTTTTTCCAAGTTTAAAACAGAATTGTATTTCATATCGTTCTTCTAAAGTGTCCTCACGTCCAGATTGCATTTTTGAAATTCACCAGCTGTGACAATCAGGTTTTAGTAGGGGGTATTCCAATTGCTCTTGCAGCAGTTCATTTGAACCTGAAATCATAGAAATTGCTCATTCATCTTATAAGATAGCAATAACATATTGAATTTTCAAGAGTCTACAACAATTTTAAATGCCTGTACAAAAAAAAAAGCCTGGAAACTTATTGAATGCACCACGTATATATATATAATCAACCGCTCCACACGAGAAGGATGTAATACAAAGTAATTTTTTTAGTAGAGCTAAGCTGATATGTAATTAGAGTTTTCTTCTAGAACAGTTGCCGTGCCAAAGTTAAAGAGCCCAGTCTTCCCTACAATTTACCCATAGCTGGAGGCAGAATAGTTGCATTCATACCTTTCTCAAGGTTTTTAGCTCTCCGTCCCTCTGTCTCTCTCTATATCTCTCTCTCATTCTCTCTCTCTCTCTATATATATATATATATATATGTACACACACACACACACACACACACATATATATATATATATATGAGAACTCGACTGATTTCTACAAAAAAAAATAATGTCTTAATTTTTGTGGAAAATATAATCTCCAGAAGCGGTAAATTTTGTTATTGTACTTTTGCATTTATTGACCAATCAGTGCATTCACGTTGTCTTAAAATTTCAAGACACTTCGCAGACGACAATATTTGACTTGCCGCCAAATATCTGAAGGATCAAAACCCAAAATAATATAAGAATTCTTTTTCCGTCAAGATTGTTTAAAACTTCTTTTTTAACCAATTATATTCATAGAAAAGTCAATAACTTTTTTCAAATTTATAAAATGCATAAATAAGTGAAGAAATAAATATTTGTTCAGTTTGTACGAATTATGTTATACTTATTCAAACTTTCGATTTACTTTTTTTGGGGTGAAGATCTTCATTCTTTTCTTTCACGAATGCGCACTTATTATTATCACTTTTATTTAATTTTTCTTGAATTGAAAGAATGTTTGTTTACATATTCATTGTTTTGTTCAGAGTTTTGTTCAAACATTAACGCTTTTTACTGATATATATATATATATATATATATATATATATATATATATATATATATATATATATATTATAACAGTGTTGATTGTCACTAAATCACTTTGTGGGCTTGTGGCGAACCAAGTGCAATATAATATGGAGAGTGCACAATATCTAGGATAGTGCTATTATATAATAATAATAAATAAATATATATATATTAGATTATTTTATTTAATGCCAAGGAATTTAGTCTGTGACCCCTGGTTTTCATAAAGTTTTTACAAAACAACAATCATCAGACAGAATAATTTTGTTAACTGTCTGATGATTGTTGTTTTGTAAAAGTCCATGAAACCTAGGGGTCGCAGACTAAATTTCATGGCATTATAAATAAACATAAATATATAAATCCAATATATATATATCTATTTATTTATTTATCCTATATACATTATAGTTTGCAAAAACTAATTCTAGAACACTGCACAAATGTTTAATCCTTTTTCTTAATGGCAAATATTTAGTTTGTTAGTGCAGAAAGAAGCTGAAGCCCAATTCGTATTGATTGAGTTGCGGAAAAGCAGTGAGCATTGATAAGAAAAGTAGCAACCTTGCATATATGTCTTGGATTCAGATACAGTCATCTCTCAGTTACGAAGTTTCTATTTTTCTTGCCCTACATCTTGAATTTTCGGTGTCATTCTTTTTTAAACTA
>OY757906.1:143666004-143723504 GCA_963585895.1 Sepioteuthis lessoniana | reverse complement strand
AAGTCCATTATTCGTTAGGTTCACTTTTTTTGTTGACTAATACGAGGTTCGGTAATCTGGCGGAGAATAGGGGCTTTTTTTCTCAAAATTCCTGAGAAGTGTCTGCATCTTATTCTCCACGACGGATTTTGGGTTGTGAGTACCACTTGTTCGTTTGGTCAAATCTATTTTTTTACGCAATTCTTGGTGGATTTCCTTTCCCACCAAATCGCATCTAGTCTTATACTCTGTTTGCACAAATTGACCGCATTCACTTATAAGATGGATCGTTTCGTCTCTATCACTAAATAACTACATTTGCTTATGTGTTGTGTCTTATCTATTTTTTCTTTAACGTAGTTTGTCCTTATGGCGTTGTTAGAAAAGAGTTTCTCTTTTAAGGTTTCGCTTTCTAAGCTATGTCCAGGTCATGTGAAATTTTGTTTGAAATGTCGATACTGTCGTTTTTCTTCCCATTTTTGTTTTCTTGTTGTTCGGTTGATGTTTGTGTTGTTTCTGGTCAATATAATCAGCCTTTTTTGTTCTGTTTTTTTAATCTCGTCTTCGAGTCGTCTTATCGATGTATCAACGCTATCTTCAATGCTAGTGAGTCCTCTACTGCCTTCAATTCTTGACACATATAGTTAGTCTGTCATCTCTGGGATATAAGGCCTTATGCATCGACATGAGTTGTTTGTTCTCTGGTCGATTCGTTGAACTTCTTCCCTCGTCCATTTTAAGATGGTCCGAGTATCTCACAAGGGGGACAGCCAAAGTGTTAATCCCTTTGATGAGCTTTCTCCCGCATAGTTTGGTTTCGAGTAGTTTTTCGTTCTCCTGGGGTATTCGTTTTTAATTTTTTTTTCTCTGTTTAATGGGCCCGCTTCCAATATTCCCAAGCATTTGTAAGTTTCCTTTCCGTTGAGCGTTTTGATTTTTTAAATCTATTTTATAGTTCTATTTCTTCTGTCATCTGCCGTTTTCCGCTTTTCATTATCAGCATGGCGTATTTTCTATGCCACATTCCATCCCTATGTAGTCACTGTATATCCTCACTGGCTGTATTAAGGGTGCTAATTCTTTTGTATTTTTGGCAAACAGATGATGTATTTCATGAACATTAGATGGTTGATTTTTCTTGCGATTTATGAAGTTTGTATCAGATTGTGCATTTCCTAAGTATGTGCTTAGGTGGCATAGATTTTAGCCAAAGAGATTTTAGCCCTCTAGCTAGGTCTAGGTATTTATCCCTCTTTTCGCTTTCATTTAATTTTATTCTGAGTTCGGCCGGAACAGCAAAGTCCACGATTCGGCAGATTCTCTACTTTTTTACTATCACTCGGTCTGGTCGTCCGGCCGAGATAAGGTGATCTGTTTGCATCTCAAAATTCCAGAGAAGTTTCTGCGTCTGATCCTTCAGAACGGATTCCGTGTTGTGCATATACCACTTGTTCATATGGTCAAATTTAGACTTGCACAATTCCCTGTGGATGACTTTTCTCACCCAATTGTGTCTAGTCTTGAAGTCTTTTTGTGCTAATTTGCTGCATTAACTTATTATGTGATTGATCGTTTTGTCTCAATCACCAAATAAAACTACATTATCATTATTGTTATTACTCATTTAGAGTTTTTCACATCAGCGTCAGCTGATGGTTTTGCACTGGAGTTTTAGTGACAGCAAGTCTCCTCAAGTCTCCAGGACTCTTCTCAGTATTCTGGCCGTTCTCAATAATGCTGTCGTTTGGGTGGTTTCCACTCGTCCGCCAACTTCCAAGTCCTCAAGGCCCTTTAGTAATCCTTTAGTTACTGTGCCAAAAGCATCACACTGTTTTCGAGTATATCACTCTAGCGTTGGCTGATAGTTTTTCATCGGATTCTTTTCCGATCTCCATGACTCTATTGAGCTTTTTAACCAAGCTTGATAATATTTTAGTTTGGATGGTCTCAATTCATCCTCTAATTTCCAGTTGCTCATATCACCTTTCCAAGACTTTTAGGCACCGTTCCAAGCACACGACTAACAACTGGTATTCATATTCCACAGCTATTTTAGTTTTCGGGCAAAGTCTAAGTAGTTGTCTATCTTTTCATTTTCTTTTCCTTCTGTGCTCATCTGAAACGGTAAAACAGTAAAATCCAACGGACTTTTTTTTTCTTGATTAACACTTTGTTTTTCTGGCCATGATTTAATGAACCATTTGTATCTCAAAATCCCCGGGAAATTCATTGGTCCATTTACTTTGACGGGCACTGGTTTATCCATATACTACTTCGTAGTATAATCAAATTTTAAATTCTTGCACAATCTCCAGTGGATCACCTTTCTCACCCTCTCATGCCTCTCTTTTTTTACTCCTTCTATTCGCCTATTACGTGATTAATTGTTTCATCTCTGTGTCTACATAACCTTCACTTGTTATTCTATTGTGTATAATCAATTTTCATTTTAATATAATTGTCCCTTATGGCATTGATTTGTGCTTCTATTAAAAGTGATTCAGCTTATCTCCTGAGGTTTTCGTTTCTTTGCCAGGTCCATGTCTTCACATGGGTAATTTTCACTGTCACTTGAAATATCCTTACTTTTTATTTTTGTTTTTATTAGTTTTCTGTTCGACCTTTTGTTGACCTTACTGTAAATAATTTTCTTTGCTCTTTCTAGTGGATTCCCTCGAGTCCTTAAACTTTTGGATCTACGCAATCCTCAATGCTGGCAAACTCCCTCCTTTTATTGAAACGTAGTCTATGTCATTTTGGCCTCCCACCCGAACAATGACAAAAACTATGAGTCCAACAAAGAAGGAGGAAGATTGTTATGAATTTCTTTTTCTATTTTTCTGAGTTCCTTCTTTGTCTCCTTTAATAATGATCTCGAGCAGGGTCGTGTGCAATTAGTGGCCAACGAACCTCAACCTGGCTTTCCAGTCCAGTCATTGTGGCCCGTGTTAATCGTTGTTTCTTTTACCTTGTATGCTAATTTCGAATTTGAAAGACAAATTCTACAGTTTTCGATTCAACCATACAGAATATCAAGGGCGTATTATTTTTGACTTTCAATCGTTCTGTTAAAAGCAACTTTCTCTTGAATATAAAGGTTAAAGAACTTCTTTTTACTGTAACTGTAAAAAGTTTTTGATGACTGCAGGAAGTTTTTCGTAATATTTAGTTATTTGATCTATTTGAAATGGTAATACCATGTTGTGAGCAAAAATAGTATTTTTTCTCTTTATAATCTAAAAATGTATTCACAATGTATTGATAATTCAATACACTAGTTTTCATTAGATTACATATTTTTGACGGGGACTGAAAAAGGTGACTTCAGAATCACCATGAACTACAGAGTAATAGCTTTTACTTGTTTAGCAGTTAAGGCTTATAATGCCCTGGTTCACATTCGTATCGAACCTGAAATTGAGAAAGTTCTGAGGAAAAATCAGATCGGTTTTCGGTGAAAACATCACAGTTTCGAAAAATCCGTCGTGTCGTCGAAGGAGTTCGTGCAAAGAATCTCGAGGTAACACTATTGTTTGTACATTTCTCCCTGGCATTTGATTCCGTACACATAGGAAAGATGGAGCATGGTCTCCCCAAAGGATCCATAATGATGCTCTACAGAAACACAAAAATCAAGGTACGCTCACCGGATGGAAACATGGACGTCTTTGTCATTGTTGCTGGGGTCCTGCAAGGATATAAATTAGCACCCAATCTGTTTATGATCCGTCCTGACTACATACTTCGAACGTTGATGAAGTAATTAAACAAAAATGGCTTTACACAACCCCTCCCTAAGAAAAAGACGATATCCTGCAGAAACTAGAATGGCCACAGACAATGTAAATGACAGAGAGCTTCTTGCAAATAAACCTCCCCAAGCCGAATCCCTACTGCATAGACTGGTGCATGCAATAGGAGGCATTGACAACCACATAAACGCATCCAAAATGGAGTACACATGTTTTAATCGAGAAGGGGCCATCTTCACTTTAAATGTCCGTTCTCTGAAATGAGTTGATACGTTCACGTAGAGCAGCGTCTCATCTAATGAAAGTGTTGTCATTATTCGCCAAGAGAAGGCGTGGGCTGCTATTGATCGGTTATCGATCATATGGAAGTCTGACCTATCAGAAGGAATAAAACAGGATTTCTTCCCAGCAGTGGCAGTGTCAATACTACTCTTTGGTTACACCACATAGACACTGACACAATGTATTGAGAAAAAGCTAAATGGAAACTGTGCAAGAATGCTAGGAGCTATATTAAACAAATCCTGGAATCAACATCCCAAAAAAAGATGTACGGCCACCTACTTCCCATCTCTAAAACCATCTAAATAAGTCGAACAAAACATGCCAGCCACGATTAGAGAATTTAGGAACAGTCCCTTATGGACCCCTTCACATGGTCGTGCCTGTGTGGGTCGAATAGCGAGAATTTTCTTACAACAACTCTTTAAGCACACAGAATGCAGTTGAGAAGACCTGCTGGACACGATGGACGATAGGAACTGAGGGAGAAAGAGTCAGAAAAATCCGTAGTTGCAGCAGGACTTGATAATGATGGTCCTAATCACTGTTCCAATGATCAAAGGTGGCTTGCTAATGAAAAATGTTGCACACACCTGGTCTAAAGTTTGTTTGTTTTTTATATTGGGATTTACGCAGATGTTTATTTCTTTGATGAGATTTCTGCCGCAGATTTTGATTTGAGAAGTTTTTTGGTTTTTTTGAGAATTATTTTCTTGCTTTGTTATTCGTTTATGTTTAGTTGATGGTATTCCCAAGTAATTTATTTTCTTTTTCTTCTAAGTGTTCAGATGCTTTCCTGATTTTGTACTTCTTTTCCTTCCTTTGTTTCGTTCTGATCTTTTTTTTTTTATCAATATCTTCATATTTTTCGATACTAAATTCCATTTCAACATCCTGGCTGTATATTCTTATCATTTGAATCAGGGTTTCTATTTTTTTTTTAAATTTTAAATTTTTATTTTTAGCAAATATTTTGATATCATCAAAATACGTGAGCTGCTTCATCTCTGTCTTCTTTTGAATTTGTAACCCCAGTGCATTTTCGAAATATATATGATTTTATGGCATCATAACAATAACAAATAGACAATAGCGAAACTGTGTTACTCTGGAAGATGCCTTTCTCTATTTTCACCTTTGCTATGGCTTCTACACCTGTTATTTTTTCAACTTTCCGATTTTACATGACTTTCGTGGTAAAGTTTATTACTTGTTTGCCTATTTGGTATATTTTCAGAAAAAAATGTTATCCAAGTTTGTGCACCATATCGTTGGTGATTTTTTTTTGTCTATGGATACATTTTTCACCGAGTTGTATTCTCCTCAAGAAAGAGTTAATCTCTGTATAGAAGGTCATCAGTTCCACATGTTCTTTGGGGATCAATTCTATCCTTCTAGAAATAGTCCATGGCTTTCAAGTGAGTTAGACATTTCTTCTCTTATATGTGTGGTAAGGATTTTCGTCATCATAGGTAATCACATAATCGTTCTATAATTGCTGGGGATAGTTTTATCCAAAGGGTTTTTCTGGATTAAGGTAGTCTTACTCTGCGTCATCTATTCAGGTATGTTTGTCTTTTCTTGGCATTTATTCAGTTCTCAAGTCAATCTGTCTTAAATGGACGTGAATTTTAAAACCAGATTCGATCATAACCTGATGTTCGAGTGAGTCCAGGCGAATGTCCACCTGGATATTTCATCAAGTCCTTGCTATTCTTTGTTTTTTTAATTCATTGGGCTTTTCTATTCTCATATCTTGTTTCCAACTTATTGTTTCCTTTGCATCCTGTTCTTTATTTATTCTCTAGCGATCTGTTTGTAGATTTTTCTTTCATTTTAGTGGCCCTGTTTTATTTGTATTGTTTTGTTCTGACCCGATATCTTTTGAGTCATCATTCTTTCGCCAATATTTTTTGTTTATTTCTTCCTGTTATATTGTCAGTCTTGTTTGCTGTTGACTTTTTCATTACATTATGTCCTTGTGTATTTTCTTCCTTTGGTCCTTTCACTTGTTTTCGTCGATTTTTTTCTTTTTCTTTCTTGCCTAATTTCATTTTTTCGTGTCATGATATCTCGGGAATGGTAATGCTGCCTTCTTTTCGGTCATGATATCTTGGGGATAGTAATGTTGACTTCTTTTCGTTCATGATATTTTCCCTTAACTCTTCTTTGTTTCTTTCTTCTTGTATAAACATTGATGTTGTATTGCTGTGTTACAAGATGTTTTGATTTTCTGTATTTTGTGTTTCAACTCGTTTAGGGAGATCTTCTTGAGCATAATCTTCACGACTTACCAGTCCACATATTACTAAATCCTCGAAGTTAGAAAATCAGCCTTTCTTTAAAATATCTCGCTTTGTCTTCAAGTCGATGGCTTGTATTAAATTTAGTGGATTTTACCTAAACTTCGATCATCCTTTTCCTATAACACGTTCATAAAGAAATACTTTTAAAATAACAGTGGATTACATTTTTGCTGCCTCTTCTCTGATACATTGTTGGTTTGATCTTGTTTTTTTTTTTTTTCGGAAATTAGAATTTTAGGTGTCTCAGTTTAGGGAACAGTTTCTGGATGTGCATGTGTGGAGAAATTTTTGTCATTTGCACAATTCCACGTGAATCGCCTTAAAATAAAGTCGAAAAGGTTACAAGTCGTACTTAGAAAGGATGGCGACAAAATTCCCAGTTAATTCTGATGTAATTAGTTTTAACCAAATGAAGTGCGTGACTTTATCGTGATATATATGGAAGGAAAAGGGAAACCATCTGCCCTTATGGGATGAAGTTGAAATAATTGATAGAGCTGAACATTGGGGGATTAGGCAACTTAAGGAATCAGCATATATGGTGGGCTACAATGACCAGCTGAGTAGACCAAGTATAGAGTTGAATACAATATGGGAACCGATAATTAGAAAGGTTTGATAAAAAAATCTAAATATGAGCATAATAGTAGTAATCCTAGTCGAGTAAGAACATTAGGTTTATAAGTCCAAAAAACTCATTCTAGACTGTTCAGCAGGACACATAGCGTAACGGTTATAGGCGTTTGTCCCCTCAGCTTCTAAGGAGACAATCATCAAATGGTTGCAGGTTCAATCCCAAATACAGGCGAGTAACAATACAGGAATACTTAACACTTGTACCCGGTTATGGCTAACGGAATCAGAATAGGCGATTACCTTGGATTCAATAAAGGACGTAGTTCGAAGCTCCGTGTAGGTTTCCGTGTTCGACAAATACCTGAAGAAGGCCGGAGGACATATCGGCCGAAACATTGTGGAAATAACAATAAAGATGAAGACAATAGTCCGAAAACTCTTAATGATAAAAATTAATGGTGATATATTAACTCTACCGTTTTATATTTACTTAATACGAGTAGTCTTCTAATTTTGTACATATTCACAAAATTATCATTCAGTTGAAAATTGAAATGGAAATTACTTTATTTTCTAAGTTAGAACATGTTAAGTCTATTTTTTAAAGACTCGTGATGATGAATCCTACAAAAGATTTACAGTTACATATTCACAAACATGATAAAAGATTTTAATATGTATTAAGCCAACCTTTCTGGCGAAAAATCGTTCGATACGTACATTATTCAAGGGCATTAGCTCTATGTGAAATGCAAAAAAAAAAAAAAAAAAAAAAAAAAAGCCTGATCCAGGATTTGTGCTCATGTCGCCAAGTCGATTGCCTACAAAGATTATCTTTATATCACCAGCAGCTCACACTGAGAATTTGCGTAAGATATTGTAATACTGTTGATTTTGATCGTTTTGGGGTTGTAACATATTTTTTTAATTGTTATGTAGTAAATGGAAAGTTAGGCAATAAATTTTTCATGGCAGTGGGGATATTCGAGTCATTTGTTTTTTTAATAAGTACAATAATGATACTCAAATTTAGAAAAGTCCCCATGGTGTCATGGATAAAGTGCTGAACATCATATGCCATAAAACAAAGAAACCAACAACCCAAGTGTAAATAAAGGTAAGAAAAAAAGTCTGGCTCGTAGTGTAGCGTTTACATAGTGGGAAAGAAGGGCATGAATCTTGAACTTCTCCCTTCCTCAATTATGAGTGAATTGTAAGATAGACGGGAATCTTTAACCTTTGTACGCTAACATACTTTGTATCTGTCATTATACATTTACAGTTTGGACTTAAGGAACGATATCCAAAAAACTGGGAGGACTGCAGATAAGAGAAAGAATCGAAACTAGTCTGATCATAGCAGTGTTAAGATCAGATGAAATACTGATAAGAGTCCTTGAAAGCTGAGGAGATCTGCTATCACTCAGACTTCAGGGAAAAAACACCAGTTACTACTGGTGTGAAAAACTCACTTACAGTTAGATAACGGCAATAATTCGTGTATCTTGCTCGAGAAAAAAAAACCCTATGTGACAGAAAGATGTCGTTGATACTAATTATATACGGAGAAATTAGAGCAATCTCACGGAACCTGTAAAAAAGGAGGGAACTGTAGATCCGGAAAAGGACTAAAACCGTACAGATCATCGTGAATTGTTTGAAAAGTTTGAAGAACGTTCGAGACTTATTTTTAATTGGATTCCTGTATAAAGCATTTAGCTACTGTGAATGTGAAAACGAACAATGAATAATAATGAAAATGAGTAAGAAGGCAGCTGCAATTATAGATTGCCCTCTGTTTACCTATCACTCATTCAAATCTGTCAACTTTTGACCATATTTTTGATCCTCCAGCTAAACATTGTTAAAGAGCATCAAATAAACTCAACATAAATTCCTTTACAGAAAACTATTTCTTACGTGAATTATCTGCCCATGCAAATTTATGTACTAAAAAAGCGTTGACATATCACGAAAAATTTGCATTTCCGAAGCAACATACGAGCATGTAAGTTCCAGATCCCAACGGCCTGCAATGAACTTGGATATAAATTGACTTTTAAATAAAAACACCCAACATGAAGTAAAACATTTACGAAATGTATTAATCAATTAACATCCGTGAATTTAAGCCCTCGTCGGTCGGTTCAAGGTTGTAGCTTTATGCAAGGTTGCCATTTTTGGTGGTATATAAGCATCAATCTTTTATTCCTTCCTATTTGCAGAAAATATCTCCCGCATCTTACACGTAAAATTAAAGTATATAAGAGGCCATTGTCTACCCAAATGCTGAAGACTAGCGGCCAGATATATCACAAAACTTCTTATGGCTGTATGTACGAACCCGTAATTCGGCAAAAACGGTACATCGTAGCGAGATTTGTATTGAATCAATACATTTAAGATGCTATAATATGAACAATAAAGTAAATTCCAGTCCAGTTTGGAACAGCATGGTAATTTTGTGGGGTCTGCTTTTCGCGGAAAGTTATTTTCTAATAATCCAAACATTCAGTAAGAACAAAATAATTAGGAAATGCTAATTAGAATCTTTCATCCTTTTCAAAATAAAAATATCAATATTATTATGGAACGTTTTTACCGCGGGTACTCCAGTGTTACTCAAGTCATATAGTATAAATATTCATATAATATTGTATAAATATTCTTATCATATTTGAATGTATAGAACCGTAACATATTAAAAATGGCCCAGAATAAAGAAGTTCCAGTCCACTTTGCAACTGACTGATAATTTTGCATTTAAGCTCTACATTATTTGGTAATGAAAAAATCATTGACTGTTGTTACAAGGGGAACCTAAAAAATTCACTGATCTTCTAGCATATATGATCGTTCTCAGGTGGGACCAAGAATAGGAGGTCTTCATTGATATTATTACCAGGTTCACTTTCAAAGTGATAGTATATCTAATTGTCTTATGTATAAGACAAATTGACCAGTTTGAAATTCATTTGTATTACATTGGAAGGCTTAAATTTGTTTGCAAACAAATGATTGTCGTTATTGAATGGGAATAGATGCTTAAATCCGTATAAAGTTCGACACAAACAGCCGGGTCCAGGAATTGAACTTGGTTCTTAAAGACGATATCTTTTACTCTACGTTGGTCTCCGTTCCTTTTGGTACTGTATCCGTTTTTTAGCCATTACTCTCTGTTTCACGCTGACCTGACGTCATAGGAACAACCAGTTTTATATCTATGAGAGAAATAGGTTTGGAAATTCTTTAAACTGGATAGGAATACTTGAATTTGCTAATAAATGATTATTATTGAATAGAATTATTGATATTAGGAATATTTAGAAGTATTCTATTGTCTACATATAAAAGATATGCAAACAAATCATTCAAGATAAATAGAAATGTAATTTTAAAAAATGCAATGAACATTAAAATTTATATTCATAATTATACTAAGATATTTACAAATAAATCAAATTTCGGTATTGAATAACCCATAAGGGTTTTATATACTGTTAAACAAATAAACCAAACCCATTTCGATCAAATACTGCATCTAAGCAATTATTAAAACCAAATATGGCACTAAGAATTGAGCAGTGGCCCCTTTCGCTTGGGCTGTAGATGTTGAAAAGAGAGAGAGAGAGAGAGAGAGAGAGAGAGAGAGAGAGAGACAGACAGACAGACAGAGAGAGAGAAATAAGCAAACAAATAAACAAAAAAACACCACACTAAGCTACTTCATGAACATGTGATGTAACTGATGTGTACAACCAAAGTGCAATGACCAAGCAATGTCCCATGATTGTGGTATTCGCATAACATAGAACAAACAGAATTAAATTTACGAGGAAAAAAGAAATATGAAGAATATCATAACAGGAATTTAGAAAATAAATCTTACTTTTTATTTATTTATTTATTTATTTATTTTTACATTTTGTTCTTATCTCCCGCGTTAGGTTATTTTTCTTGTGTTTTTTTTTTCTGTGTTTTATCGTTTAATTCTTTTGTTTCATTTCTCCTTTTTTTTGCATGACATGACGTGAAATTACGGCGAACGAACAAGGGCTTTGTCAAAGACACGCAGTGCTTACCTCCCCTTTGAAAAGGAGCACTCTTGCTAATTGAGGGCAATTTAGTTTAAATATCGCCTGCACACTGCAATAGTGGATAGTCTTTTGTTGACAGGAATATATTAGACTCCTCCTCTTAATAGCAGCCTTGTGCGTCCCAATTGCTAAAGAAAGTTCCTCCTTTTCAATCACCAGCTCTTTTAGCCTACGTGAAATTGTTCCGTTCGGTAATCTTCCAGTTTTCTCTTCGAGTCAATCTTTATCGCCCTTTTGGCCTAAGTCCATAATTTCTGTCTCTCTTTCCGAATATTTTCCCTCTCTCTCTCTGACTCCTCCTTTACTTCGTTTTCTCTCTCTCTCTCTCTCTCTCTCTCTGACTCCTCCTTTACTTCTTTTTCTCTCCCCTTTCACTCCTCCTCTCCTTTTTTTTCTCACTTCTCCTCTCCTTCTTTTTCTCTCTCTCTCTCTCTCACTTCTCTTCTCCCCCTTTCTCTCTCTCTCCTCCTATCCCTCTTTTTCTCTCTCTATCTCACTCCTCCTCTATTTCTTTTTCTCTCTCCTTTCACTCTTACTTTATTTGTCTATTTTTATCTTATTTTCGTTTTCTCTTTTAGACGGCTCAATTTTGATTTTGATGTTTTTTTGTTCTTCCGCTTTTCCCAATTCTCACCGACTTTTTCTTCCTCCTTCTCTATCCCCCTCTCTACCAATTTAACTATCTATCTTTCTCGTAGAATTGATGTATTGGCTCTCTTTTCCATGAATTAAATCTTTTTTTAAACATCCTCTTCTTTTTTCTCATTCGATCTTTCACCTTCTCTCACGCAAATCACATACGCTCTGTCTTCTTACCTCTCTTTCTCTTCCTCTCTTTCTCTCTATTGATGTTTTCATTTGCTATATTTATCTCTCTCTCTCTCTCTCTCACATACACTCTTTCTCTCTCGCATACACGCTTTCTCTCTCTCTCTCTCTCTCTCTCTCTCTCTCTCTCTCTCTCTAACATCTTCCTCTTTCATTTTTCTCTCTTTTACTCTGTATATTTTTATTTTATTTTCTGCTCAATTTCTTTTCAATTTTCCTTTACAGTTTCGATTTTGTATTTTCTTGTTCTTCCACTTTTCTCTCTTCTCCCTTATCTTATTCCTCCACGTCCTCCCTCTCCCCCCTCTCTCTCTTCCCCTCTCTACCGAATAGAATTAATGTTTTCTCTCTCTTTTTACGCGTTTGGTACAAGGCCAGAAGTATGGGTCATTTAAATGATCTGCTAGTCAAACTCGTTAGCCATTTTACAATTTTAAACACCCTTCTCTCTTGGTGTGATTGTTCTTTATTTTCATTGCCTTTTCTTCTTTCTTTTCTTTGATCATCTCTTCTCCTTCCGTGAACATTACCAGCAAATTTCCTGCTTCGTTTTTCTTCACATCGTAGCTTAAAGTCCATCAATGTCTTCCTCTACTCTTTCTAAGCTAACGTCACGTCATAATCCGGGTTACTAGGATTAATCAGCAAACCAACCAAACGTTGAAACACACATGCGCACTAACTATTCTGTGAATGCAAGAGTTCTTTCTTGCAGCTGAGTGGCTCGAAGTCCGATGAAGAAAGCTGAAATTTACTTACCTTATGAAAATCGGCAAAGTGTGCGTGAAGTGATCGGTAAGCGAAACATGTTGATTATAATCAATATAAAAAATAAAACGAAAATATACTCGAGATATGTTTTGACATGAGAGGTAAAGGGTTATTCACAAAAACGAAAAAAAGAAAGAGGGGTGTTCTCGTGGTATAATGGTTAAAGCGATGGACTGCGGAATCTTAGTATGCGAGTTCGTACGCGCTATTACGTTCACTTTCGGGCAAATACACTTGGGAAAGGTATGAACCCCCTTATCCTCCCAGATATGGGTTAAATAGCACCACTACTGTTCTTCTAGGAGAATAGCTTTGGCATTAAATAACCTACAAATGTTGATATGCCATTAAAACAAAGAAACAATCAAAGAAAAAAAGAAAGATAAAACAAAAAACAAAAAAACATAACAGTCTAGAAATCGAGATCCGACGGGTAAATGGGAGTACTCTAAAGAATTCTCCGAACGTTGTTGTGGATCTGGGAGGATAGATGTTTTAGGATCCTCAGGGACCACACATACACACACACATACATACATACATATATATATATATATATATATATAAAGGAACTATTTCTCTGTGATGTCGGTTACTTCGAGCTCTTTACCAGGAAAATTTAAATGTTTATAGTTGAATGATTTTATTGTCCTAACGGAATTATACCCGACTCCGGTTTAAGTGGATTGAATGATATATATATATATATATATATATATATATATATATATATATATAGATAAAATTAATCTAAATCGCGAGTCGAAAATCTTCTACAAAAGTTTCACCTTATCGGATCATCAGGAAGCCTAACTTCGACTAATTCTAAAGGAGAAATCGCCTTCTTTTATTCACCAAAAAACCCACCTAGCTTAGAATTTGCATAACAAATAAACAAATAAATAAATAAAAAATATCTTACTTTGAAAAAAAAAAAAATTCCTAATTATAGAGCAACCACGCCCTTTTGTGTCTACAACTATTTAACACCTCCGATCTTTTATTTAACATATTCTTACTTTTACAAGATGCTATTGCTAGTTTCTCCTCCATACAAAGCCGACAAATTCCATCCCCCGCCCTATATTTACGGCATTTCTTTATTACTTCCCATTTCATTATAGGATCTACCCCTTTGTTATCCTTAAGCTCCCACACGTAACTAGATAAAACAGTGCTATGCTTATACTTCTCGTGCGAGAAACTTGTTTTATGGTCATAGTACCAAGTCTTAAAATCCCCTTGCGTCGACTCAAAGTATATCTTTTTGTTTCTCTTATTATTCGAATCACTATATACTTCTACTTTATACACTACGCTTTCTTGCTTACATTTGCCTTCCTGGGGACATCTAACCTTATCCCTACTGTTGCATTTAGCAATCACCTTATTTTTCTCCTTACTTAATTTAGCTATATTACTCGTGTTTATTATGCCATTGATGTTTGGCATGCAACTATAACTTAATTTAACACAATTCTTATTAAATATCTTATGTAACGGACTCCCACTAGGGAAATTTCTTTTTAATAACTTAAAGAATTCTTTCCCTTAGTTATTTGCTACCTCCATGTTATAAGGGGGATTAAACCATAAAATTTTCCTTGGTCTATTTCTCCTTCTTTGCGTGCTACTTTCGTCCCTATTCCGATATTCTAAATTGATCCTATATCCGTCCATCTTTAAAGCCTCCTCATATTCCTGCTTGCTTCGTTCAAAAATTTCCTTGTTGGAGGAGTTATTAGATAATCTATGCTCTATTCCCTTAGGTACATGTTTAAACACCTGTATAGGGTGATTAGATCCCCTATTCACATAACGCAGATCCTGGTTCCTTTTTCTAAACGGAGATACAGTTCCACTATATTAGTTTAAAGTAACATCAAGATAATCGGTAATTTTTAGGTCCATTGTTACATCTAACCTAAATCCAAACTCCTCAAACAGCTTATACAATCTTTTTCTAATCCCATTACACTTCTTCGGTGTACTTCTATCCACGATAATCAATCCGTCATAAAGTCCATGGCTACTGGGGTCCATAATCTTATTAATACTATACAATAATACACACCCAACGAGCTCACAAATTTTTGCGCCATCATATGCTCCAATTGAAACGTCGAAATTTCCACCCTCCCCTTTTTTTATCCATATACTATCTTCATAGTATAGCAATGTTTTACGACAATGCTTAATTATCTCCACCTTATCTAAAGGTATCACCATATATTCCTTAGCCAAATCTAACGCTCTATCCAATGTCCGTTCGGTTATCGAATGATAAAAATCCTTAATATCATATTTGATAAAGGAGCACCTATCATCCTTCTCGTACTCCTCAAACCACTTAATGCAATCCTTTGTGCTCCTCCACTGGTTGATGTTTAATGCCAGCCTAAGCAAATTACATATTTCTTGGGCGATTATTTTACTAACCCTATCTATCTGTGTCTTGGCCGGGTTAATGAGCCTACATTCTGGATTAGTCTTGAAATCACTTTTGTGGTCTTTTATCGTAATGAAACAATTCTTGGTATTGTATTTTTCCACTCTATCAACAATACCTAATCTATGCGCCAACAGTTAATAATAATAAGAAATATTTATCATCGCTTAAAGACTCGTACACGGTTATGGTTAACAGACTTAGAACAATTTCTCACGTCGATTAAATAAAGCGTTCAGTTCGAAGTTCTGTGTAATCTCCTGAGTTCGACAATAAACGTCTGAAAAAGGCCGAAGAACACATCAGTCAAATCCTCGTGAATACATAAAGACATTAGTTCGAATTTTTGAATTGATAAAAATTACCAAACTTCATCAAAAAAATTAGACAAACAATCGTCATTCTATTAATAGTGTCTATTTTTCGCTATTGTGTACTAAACTGAATCACTTCATTATTGTATATTTTACTAGAACATGATTGTATCAAGAGTAAAAATAGAAATCAAATTCTGCGTCGCATTTGGATACTGAATTACCAACTTTTGAGTTCCTCTATAAAATAAACATAAATATCTTTATTAAAAACTTATTTAAAATAATCTTAATTCAATTCAAATTCATGGGTATGATTATTCTAATAGGTTAGATCAATTATTCTGAACGGGCAATTTTATTCAAATTTGTAATTTAAAATATCAGTACCTTTATGCAAAATATACAATCTTTTGTTTAAACAGGTGTGATTTATTAAAATTTACAACATAATTAAAAAAAAAAAATCTTTGGATCTTTATTTTACATGTCCATATCTTTATTCAAAAGATCATCAAGTATCGCTACTATCACATATTCATCGCCTTATTTTTTTTTCTTTTCTATTGGTTAGAATTTTTTACAAGTGGGTGGTCATATCTATCTATCTATCTATCTATCTTTTGGCATATTTTCAGATTATCCAGCTGTTCCGCTAAGGAAACTTCCGCCGTAATATATAGAGAGAGAGAAAGAGAGAGAGAGAGAGAGAGATGTAATACATTCACTATCAATTAAGATCAAGTTTCAGCTGTTTCATTTATTTATTTATTTATTTGTAATGATTAAAAATACATTTTACCATTTTCATGCTGTTTAGAAATAAAGAATTTAGATCAAATTTTCACATATAATTTGAAAAGAAAGTTAAGAGTTCAATAATTATTGAACTTTCAATTATTTTTTCCAAATACTCGTATGAAGGCACAGTAGTATAACGGTTATTGTCGAAGAAAATGGATTACGCGAGCCAGTTTTAAATCCTAGACGAGGTCCGTCTTTTTTTTAATTCGAGATCTAAGGAACGTTATGAATTTATCTAAGAGTAAATAATGGAGCAGATTTGGCAATTTATTCTTAGTACGGTAACCATTTTAGCAGAAATATTCTGAATCCTATGCCAATTATTTTTTTATGTGATCGTTATTTTCTATCATTACTATAATATAATGATATAACATGATATAACTAATATTACGTGGAAAGAAGATGGGTAATGCTAAGTTATAATTCTAATGCCTTAAATTCTCTGAAGGGATATCACCATCATGGAAACCCAACTACAAGATGAAGAAGATGAAGGCAACAAAAACAAAAGATAAACACTATCAAAATTCTGCTGATCTGATTTTTTAATGTTTTTGTGCTAAAGGATCAGAAAAAGAGCACATCGTACCGTAAACGTGTTAATATGGCCTAACCTGGGAAATATATATAACGATTTCTAATCTAATTTGAAAAAAAATTAAATAATAATGAATTTCTGAGTCCTTATTTTGTGTATCAATAAGAAAAATAGTTCTGCGATTAAGAAATGTAAATTAATTTCTATCTGAAAAAAGAGTTCTCCTACCGAGCATTATTGCTCTTATACTGAAAAAAATATTTTCTAATTTAATATTTACTGAAGCATTTTAATAAAAACCTTCCTTTACCTTCGGGTCTCTGTTCAAAAACAAACTTTTTAAAGGGTTGTATCAAATTGCATATCAGGATATTGAAATGATAGTAGAAAAGTGAAATGTGCATTTGCACTGAAGCCATCATTATAATTCTTTAAGGTAAATGACTATTAAACACTAATTGCAAATTATAAGGGACCATATTTATTTATTTGTTTTATCCATCTAGGTCGGAAACGAGGAAGAGCTGTCTTGACAAAATTGTAATGTCGGCTTTTTTAACAACGAAAACACAGGAGATGTAAAGATCAAATTTTCGATTGACTTCCATGGTACTACAAGGAAAATGTTCGAGTGAAAATGTTAGCTATTAATTATGATATAGATTCTATAAATAGAATCAGATTCAACAGGTGACTTCAAAGATGTCGTTAAGCGAATTATTTATATTTATTAGATGGTTGCTCCTTTCAGAATACGGTTTGCTTCAGAGGATAAAAAAGACATTTCTATTTTTCAGTACAGAGAGAGAGAGAGAGAGAGAGAGAGAGAGAGAGAGAGAGAGAGAGAGAGAGAGAGAGAGAGATTGTATGCATATGTTAAACAAAAGCAAACAATTTACATTTTCCTTTGAATGACGAAGAAGTCAGACATTATAAGCAGCAGGATAGTCACACCATATTTACATGATACACTACAACTTCAGGACTTGTATAGATGTGAAAAACTTTTAAACCATAGGAAAACATCACAGAAAGGCGTAAGAGTTTGTCTAGGCTGTGTCCATTTACACACACACACACACACACACACACACACACACACACACACACACACACACACACACACACCTATTATGGCTTTCTTTCGTAATCGATTCTTTCTCTTTCCATCTATCGATCTTGACGTTGCAATCAATCGATCGATGCTCTTTTTTGCTTATCATTCTCCAGTCACCGATAATAGCTGGGTACAGGCACTAATGAACTGAACACACACACATACACACACACACATGCACACACAGAGACACAAGTGCACACACACACATACACACACACACATACGCACACACACACACACACATATATATATATATATATATATATATATATATTTAAGCATGCTTGATTAAATAATAAAGACACATTTTGTCAATATAATTTTATTAAGACCCTTTCAAGTTTCCCGATAAGTGTCTTGGTTTCAAGTCGGAATTGATGGATGAATTTACCAAAATTATCCTTAGAGCTTTCGGACCTTTCATAGGCCATCATCAGGGGTTGCTTGCATGTATTAAGAGTGTCTTTTAAAGAGTTTTTGAAAGAGATTTTTAGGTTTTTTATTACCACAAAATTTCGTAAACGCAGATTTGGATAAAATTGAGTTGCTGATGAAATTAAACAACTGAACGCTATCAATAGAAATAGAATATTATCGAGAAACATACAATATTAACAACAAAAAAAAAAAAAAAGGCATTTCAAAATATTTTCACTATTTTCAAAATGAATTCTATTGATTCTAGATTTTTTGTTTTTATATGTAGGGCTTCTAGGGTTTCTAGTCGTACTTATTAATTTCGCGTGCTATTATAGTGGTACTTTCAACTTGGATTTTTCAAAATTTGGATTTGGCAATAAAATGGGTTTTAAGATGTAAGGCTATGGGGCAAGAATCATTAAGGTGCATTGTAAGCCGTCTAGAAAGAGTTGTAGTTGTAAGACCAACATACGTATTATTTTCTTTGGAGACACAGTTTCCCAAGAGATATTTGAACATATATGTGACTTTTGTTCTATTAAGAAGTTCAGTGGAATGGGAAGAGTTATTGGAAATAATTAGGTTAGAAATTTTAAATTTGTTGTTGTCAATGATGTCTTATTTTTTTGGTAGGATCGTTAGGAAGAACATTTTTTTGGATAAAGTTTTTTAGTATATGTTCATCTATCTTATAATTACTATGAAATTGGTTTTTGTCGTACAGGTTTATTGATTGTTTATGGTTTAGAATATTGTCTATGGTATGGTGTTCAGTTTTATTCATGAAATGTTTAATTTCTGTATCAACAATGAAGTTAGGAAAGCCATTATTGATAAAGGTTTGTTTTATATATTTTTAAGTTCATTATGGAAGATAGTTCGAAAGAATGATAGTAATTTAGCTGTGGAAATAAGTGTTTTTATGATTGTTCTTTAATAATGGAAGAAGCATTCACTATGGAAATTGGGGATACAGGTATTAATGTTTGGGGGTTTTTACATGTGGAGGTGGTAAATCGGTCAATATTTGCTTGTGTCTTTTAGTATACCAAAAAATGGGATTTTATTGTTGATATTGATTTCTTGTGTGAAATTGAGAACGGAATTATTTTGAAAAGTCTCTTGTATTGTGTTAATTTCATCAGTGCTATTAGTCAGAAGGAGTATGTCGTCAGCGTACCTTAGATAAATATTAGGTTTATTGGTGGCATTAAAACCTTATTTTCAAGGTCTGACATGTAAAAGTTACTGAAAATGGATCCTAAAACTGACCCCATCGTGATTCCATCCTTTGGGATGAATTCATCTCCATGAGGATCGTAAAATGGTACCTCAGTAGTGCAGAGTAAAAGTATTTTGCGTAAAGTATTGGAGTTGATTTTGAGTGGAAGGAGCGTTGGATGGTAGTAAATATTATTTATTTAGTTTAATCGAAATCTGCGTTTACGTAATATATATATATATATATATATATATATATGAAGAAAGCAAATTTTGAAGAAAAAAATTTTTTTTCCGAATTTTCTTCCATAAATGTCAACTCTGCAATGTTATGAAATGGTTTATTGCAAAAATCATTCTAATCTAGCAAAAAACATTTGAGGAAGCTATTCAAAATGCTGTAAAATCAAAGAGGCTTAAACACAGGTTTGTCATCAAATGATTGAAGGCTGGGAACAACAAACTATATGGAATTTACTGACGAATGTTCGATACTTTAGTTAAAAAATGAATACAAATAGACTAAATTGTTTAAAGATATTCGAAAGAGTATTCAAGATGAAAATAGGCCAGGCAGGCATACCATGGCAAACACACCTGAAATGGTGGATTCAGTTAATACGATCATTTTGGCCGCTAGTTACAATTGATAACACTCCTGGACAACTGGAAATTTATGTTGGGACTACACAGAAAATTCGTTATTATGGCACTGCCGTCTGTTTTGCAAAATGCTGACGTCAGAGCGCAAAGGAGAGTCCAGTTGTCCCAATCGGTTTCCTTTGGAACAGCAGCCGCATACCCCTCACAACTCAGATTTGATACTATCTGATTTCATCTTGTTTGGCTCCTTCAAATAATTTTTGCGAGGAACAAAGTTTTCAAGTAATGAGAAAGTGAAGACCACTATTAGTATATGACTAAATACTCCTAATTCTCTTTTCTGAAGGAAAACTTTAGGTTGTTTGCCGATGGAAAAATGTGTTTTAAAGAATGAAGATTATTTTGAAAACTAAAGCAAGCCTTTTTACTTGTTGAAATATGAATTTTTTTTCTGGAAAATTCACCTCATTTATTGAACGAGGTTTGTATATAAATATGTATATATATATATATATATATATGTGTGTGTGTGTGCGTGTGTGTGTGTGTATTTGTATGTGTGTGTGGGTGTGTATATATATCTGTGTGAGTCTCAACGTTTCACGTCTAATTGTTTTAGATTCAACTGAACAAATATATACTCCTTTTTAAACCATGTTACTATTTCGCGGTTGGCATGTCACATAATTCAATCAAGAGCCAAATTATAAAGTATATTTACTTTGATGGCGGTATTTAGCAACCAACTTCAATGATTCAATTATCAAATTATTCGACTCGGGAAAATTTAGATACGAGGGGCATATGATAAGTTTCCAGACTTTTTTAGTATGGGCATTCCAAATTGTCGTAGACTCTTGAAAATTTACTATGTTATTGCTATACATCTTATAAGATGATTGACGAAATTTTATGATTTCATGTTCAAATGAACAGCTACAGCAGCAATTGGAATACACCCTACTAAAGCCTGATTGTCACAGCTTGTGAATTTCAAAAATGCAATCTGACACTTTAGAAGAACGATATACAATACAATTCTGTTTTAAACTTGGGAAAATGTCACAGAAACGTATGAAATGAATCAGGCTGCTTTTGGAGTATCTTGCATGAATCGAGCATCAGTTTTTGAGTGGCATAAGAGATTCAAGGAAGGCAGGGAGTCTGTGATGGATAATGAGAGGTGTGGGAGGAGTAAAGAAGTCAATACACTAGAGTTGATTGGCCAAAGGGTTAGGGTTAGGGTTACTATGTTGAGATTTTAAGGGAGTTCAGGAAAGAGATTCCATCGGGTCAGTGGCATTTCGACCAGGACAATACACCAGTACACAGCTCCATCCTTGTCACAGACTATTTGACCAAGATGGGCATCAAGACAGTTCCTCAGCCTCCCAATAGTCGAGACCTTTCTCCCTGTGACTTTTGGCTTTTCCCTAAGCTCAGAGGCTGTCGTTATGAGACAATTGAAAAGATGAAAGAGGCTGTGACGAAGGTCATTGACACGCTCATACAAGAGGACTTCCATGGGGCCTTCCAGAAGTTGTTGGAATGGTACAATAAGTGCATTGCAGCTGGAGGCGATTACCTCGAAGGGGACTAGAGTTTTATGTGTGTACTATCAATAAGAGTGACCATACGAAAAAAGTCTGAAAACTTATCGTATGCACCTCGTATACCCAAATCCTCTAGTAAGAGTAGGAGGCAACACAATGTCAATTTTTTTTAAAGCGGTGTTCAAGACATTTAAATTCAGAGTTTTTTTCCTTTGACACTGTTTGTTATACCAAGATTAAAGATCCCAGTCTACCCTACTATTCTATCCTTTGTTGGCGGGAGAATATTTGGATATATACTTTTTTCAAGGGTATATGTGTTATGTGAAATACAAACAGCTTCGCCTAGAATTTGTACTCGTGTAACCGAATCCATATTTATATATGAATATACGTTTTCCATTAGAGAAGGTACTATAGTTACTGTCATCAGAAAGTGTACTCGGTGACTGACAGTTCAAATCCTGGACACACACACACACACACACACATATATATATATAATTATTTTCCGAGTACCTTTATATATATATATATATGTATATATATGAGTATTATTCGGTCCAGTTAACCCGGAGTTGAGAGTAATTCCATCAGGAATCAAAACTCATAACAGGATGGAAATAAATTTATAATCCTAATGTGACTGGTTTTTGTTTTTCTTAAAGTTATATATTTTTCATGATGGTTAGTTACATCTCTGCAGCAAAATACCTTACGTATGATCCTACCCAAATAATTTGATGTAATTTTTTTAAAGCTAAATGATTTGTAAAACATTTTCATTCTATAGAATCGACCATAGAATTGTATATTCTTATAAGATTTTAAAATGAAGATTTTTTCTTCTAAACGAAAAATACAATGATTTTATTATTTCTTGTGGAATAAAATTTAATCAAATCGGATGTTATTAGGTATTGTTAATCACCAAATTCGCCAGGATTAAAACTTTGTAATCAAAAATATGAATATGTGCCACTCCAAAATTACATAAACTCGTTAGCCAAATTCGATATAGTTATTATATTTTCAAACAAATTTTTTCATGTTTCAATGTCGTAGAGTTTGGTAATAAATAATACCTTATAATATCCGTTATGATTTATAACGTTTCACTCGAAATAATAAAATTCTGGTACGTTTGATTTATAAATAAATTGCTCGGGTGTGTCCATATTTATGCTCAATACAGTATTTATTGACCACAGATGAAACATTAACTTATACACAAAGTGTCAGTTGGGCCAGAAATCAAATGTCAGTTTTTACACAAGGTCGACCTATACTCGACTATACACGGTACCACAAGTGGTACTAGACTCTGATGGGCGTCAGTTCTTCTGTATGTTAAGGCGGAGGAATCGATTGAGGTTGAAAATAGAGAAAATTGAATGATAAAGAGACGAATACATAAGATTATAAAAACAAGAGAATCGTAAAAGAATAAAGAAATAAACAAATAAATAAATAGAAATTCGGGAAGTCTTGTCCTAATTTCTTCCTCCTTTATATCACCATCGGAGTCAAAAATAAAACATGCTTTGACATTTACGTTTCATTAAAATCGTGACTCGATTGTCAATAATGAATAATGCGACAAGCAATTTTTTAAGGCGGGAAAATAACCAAAACTTCATAAAATCAAACAGTCATAATGGTGAATGACAGTAATCCCTTGCATTGGAATGTCGACCCTAGCAAAGATGGCGGCATTTACATGATAAACGATAATGGCATTTTCTTTGAAATTTTGTGTAGAATATGTTCTGTTTTTCATTGGAAAACAGATCATAACTTTTTATCTGCTACTAAAGGAAATTGTTCTCTTCCAAATTGAATTTGGACCTCTAAATACAAAACTGAAGTTAGAATTTAGCCATTACGTCACATTTATAAGTTATACATATTTACTGTCATATGCACAATGTTACTTCCCATGTAATTATATCATGTAGTAGTATGTCGTCATAGTAGAATACAAACTTGATTATTCATACTCAGTGTGTCCTGGCTATGGAACTAAACTGCATTTAATGATGAGACTCCAGTCTTTGAGTTTAAGGAATTTGGAGTATCCATTTATTATCATTACTCCCACGTCCACTCTGACCTGGTGTGTTAAGGTCCTATCTATGGTTCAAATAAAATTATTCAGTCATTTACTTAATGTGTATTATTTACAGAGTGCAAATTGTTCGTACTTGACAGCAGCTATTGATAAATAGAATTATTTCTGTTAAATATCATTACTTGAAACCATTTAACTGATTAAATAATTAATATTGACTATAATTATAAGAGAAAGATTATAATACTTGAAACCATTTAACTGATTAATATCAAATAATATTATAAACGTTTGCAATACTCGAAAAACATTTAAATGAGCTCCACAAACTCATTTAAGAATAAAGTTACAAACAAATTATTCACAAATAAATTATATATATATATATATATATATGAATAGGATTTGGCATTAAATAATACCCAAGAGTTCATATACCATTAAACTCCATGAAACCAAACAAGTAAACTCGGTAAATACTTAATTACATCATATTCTTTTTTTTTTTTTCATTTTGTTTTGCTCTAATGCCGTTGAGAAAAGAATGAACCTCTGTTCCCTTTTGATATGGGTAAATAAGAGGAGCTGCTAGGTTCTTTAGCCTTTGTTAGGCAACCTTTTTAGGATAAGGACCACTCTAAATTCAAACCAGCTTTACTCCATTTAAAAATTGACCTTTTTTCCCATCCTGCCCGTGGCTGAAGGGTTGAGTAAATACATAGATCATATTACCCATTTACATTAGTTTAGAGAAAGAAATTAAATAATAGAACATCTACCCTCAATATAATCAATTTAAATGGTCAATAGCTTATATGGCATCTAATACTATTAATTTCAAACAGATTTATTTGACCCATAAATGGGGCCCTAACTAGGACTAACACTAACTATTGGTTATTCAATGCCGGTATTTGATTCATTAGTAAATTATTTGATTGTATTAAAAGTATATTTTCAATGTTTCATCGGACATTTATAAAAATAGTAGCACTTTTTTATTTACCTTGAATCATCTTATTAACATACAGTTATATGATATAAATCATTACTATCTCACACAAACAATTTTAAACAGATTTATTGACACATAGATGGAGCCCTAATTGGTGCTAACACTTCCAATCAGAGTGAAACTGGGAGTAATGGGAACGAAGTTGCGCAAATTAATGTCATTGTCAATACATTTTTTACACGTATTTTAACCTCGTTAACAAAGCGGCGATGAAAAAGATGTTTTGTCGAGTGATTCCACTCATTCACAACCAAGCAATGAAAATAAATTCTTTTGATGCCGTTTTGGTTCGGGATAGGTGCTTCAACATCCGACCCGTCGTAGACCGTCGTATGAAGTCCATGTTTTGTTATACCCCATTAATGAGATCAAGGAATGCATCGTTACACGTTAAAACGAACAGCAGGATTATGTGACTGCGAATTTCTTTTTTTCTTTCTGTCGTTCAGAATGGGTATCACCTATTTCTATATCGTTTTCTTTTTTCTCTTAACTTCATGCAAATGTCGAACAACTATTAAATTGTTAACGGGTAGATATTCTGCAACCTCACGAGTTGTCCACTTCAATAATGTCTTTCAGCTGGTTGTTGTCAATCGCAGTTCTTCTGAGACCCTCTTTCTAAAGATTCCCATCTCCATTACGAGAATTATAGAATCGATGTTGCGCTGTGCGTTCGTTTTATGGGGCCCTGTGTAAATACTTTATTGATGTATTGTGTTGTTAAAGCTGCTTTATATACCATTTTTAATTTATATAAAATCTCTTGAAGTTGATTTTTTTTCTTTTTTAATTTAACATTCTAAAATAAACAAAAACAAAAGGTAAAAGCAAAACAACTAATGTAGACACAATTCATAAAATTTTTTTTTAGATCAATAATATTCTTTCTTTCTTTCTTTGTCACTCAAATCAGTGTATACTTAAAAAACAAACACATTAATTTTCTTCCCCACTCTGTTTATTTCCTACCTTTCTGTCTCATTCTTTCTAGTAAAATATTTTTCGAAATTAACGACGTGTTAATTTCCCACATGAAACTCGATTTGATTACTCTTTTTAATTGTTTGTGTCTTTTCAAATACGCCTGTGCAACCCAAATATACAGCAAATTATGATAAAATCTCGATGAAAAAACGTCAGATTTACAACTATTCTCTCCTTAATGCAAGTTTATTTGGAAACGGCATACACTTCATGTACACACTACGATGCACACATCACCATGAATATCACTAATAATGTGCATATTTTCCTACGAACGAACATGCACCCTCCATTTCTCTTCATTTATATACATTACTCAAATGTACTCATATCTTGTAGGTAGATGTTCAGAGTGTATACGCTGGGGAAAAACTCAAGCCTTTACCCAAAACCCAATATCTGTAAAAATGATATCAGATAATATCATTGGCCTTGGTTGAAAGGAAGTTAGATGCATTGAAAACTGTCAACTTTCCATTAGTGGGGATTAACAGCAAGGATGGATTGATGAAGGCGTGTGACGTCAAAAGGCGGTACTGATGTTCACTTCATTGATCAAGTGAACAACAGGTTTTTCCATGGAAGGCAATAGTACTGCCTTTAGGGCCGCTTATAACAACCCTGAAGAGGACAGTAATGAGCTAAGTGGTAGTGAGCAATAATACAGATTGTGAAAGGAGAAGGAGAAGGAGAAGAACTAAAGGAACTAATAAAGGAAGGAAGATAGGAAGGAAGGGGGGAGGGAGGGAAGGAGTGAAGGAAATAAAGAGTGGGGTTGGAGTGGTAGTGGTTTAATGGAACGCTTGGAAGGCTGGGGATCAGGGTTGGCCAGGCATGAAGTGACTCCAATGTGAAATGATCTATCACCATCACAATGGCAGTGGGAAAATTACGCATGACCTAAAACGACTTTTGACAGAAGTGATAAGATCAATAAAAACAACGCCAATTGATCATTTAGACAGGTGACTTGCATTTTACTTACCTATGTAAATGTACTCTCTGTTCTTGTATGTGTGTGTGTGTCATCGCACACGCACGCGTGTGTGTGTAGGTGTCTGTGTTTGTGTGTGTATGTATGCGTGCATGCAAATTAGTTGTACCGTTCTCAACTCCGGCAATGAACAGATTGATGATAAAGTAGCTGACACCAATTTAACTAACAAATAAAAACACATCAATCCTGCGTCTATAATTTTCATTACCACTGATACATATGAATAGTTCTGAAAAGTTCGTGGAACGACGAAGACGAGAACGATATATCCAAGGTCTGTTTAATTGCCTGATGTCTGGGTTCGGTAAATACAGATGCGATTTCGATATTGGCCCAGTTATACATAGATTTTAGTTTGGCTGCATCCACTGGAGAGAGGTAAAACCCCATAGGAAAATGATGTCCTGGGTATGACACGAACCTGTGTCCGTAGGCGAATCTCTAAATCAGGAACATAGGGAAATATGGATTCACGCCTTTTAAGTCATTAATTCCCGATCTATTAAGATTCAGAGTGCTTGTAACTTTTAGGGTATCATCTATGGTTCAAATATTATTTAGTATTAAGCAGAAATTATTTAAAACATATAATCATATAATTTGTACTAAAATACTTATTTATATAAATACTTCAAAGGATTATTATTATTATTATTGTGAGTTTTTCAAACAAGCGTTTATTGGTCTTTCACTGGAGTCTGAGTGAGCAAGTCTCCTCAGGTCTCCAGAACTCTATCCACTACTCTAGCCTCACCCATATCGTGATCTGGGTGGTTTTGATTCTCCCTCTAATTTCCAATTCCTCCTGTGTCCTTTGCACGTCATTGGGGGCCATTCCAAACGCACAAACTACCATTGGTATTACCATCACTCATTGACTTTGAGAGAAATTTAAAATTCAATTTAAAAAGTCAGTACTAACCAAAGTTTCAAATTACCAAAGCAAAAAGTAAGTAGGCTTTTGGTTTTGACGGTACATTGATTCATTTTAAATCATAACATATTTTGCCCTCCTGTTTGGGTTAAAAGGTCAAATATTTGGATAGATTAATCATCTTTGTTGTTTTACTTAATACGAACAGAGATACCCCACCCAACAAGGCGTCGGCTGGGACTTTTAATTAACCAATCCCCCAAATATTGGGGTTGGATTGGATGACCAATTAAAATCTGATACATGGAAGGGAGACTTTTCCCACAGGTGTACATCAACGCATTTGATTGGCTGAGCAGTCCAAAAGTATTAGAAGAATACGAAATGATCTGGGATTGGTTAGCCAATCGGGAATGTTTGTTCTCAGAGGAATCCTATTTAAAAATAGATGTTTTCAAGGTCAGATGAGAGAAGATATCCGATATCCATACCAAAGACGGGAGAATAAGAAAGGTAATCTCTCCAAGAACTAAAGCCTTTCTAGCAAAAGTCTCACTCTCCGCGTAACCAAGTAACATAATTGTCTGTCTCTCAAATACAACAAAGGTGATACAATAACACACACTCACACACACACACACATATATATATATGTGTGTGTGTGTGTGTGTGTGTGTTGTTACACAATTGTATTTCAATAAATAGTCGTTAAAGGGGAGGTTTTCTTGTCGTTAAGTTGCCAACACTCAGGCAAATTTTTCCTACAAACTACCCCAGCCGTCAGAAGTTCAGGATAGATTGTCATCACCCATCAGTGGATTATTCAACGTAAGCACAATGTGGGCTCGGAAGGAGTTGATGAACTAACAAGCTGTAAATGCCTGGGGTTGTCACGGAACTAAGGCCACAATCAAGTACCGTGATTAACATAGGAACACGTTCCCATTTTTGTTTTCTTGGTTTTGTTGTTTTTCTTTGACATTATGCTACTAAAACTGTTACTAGCTACTGTAATTAGTATTTCTTTGCTCTTTCTAGTGGATTCCTCGAGTCCTCAGCTTTTTGCATCTACGCAGTTCTCAATGGTAGCGAGTCTTCTTCCTCCTTCTTTTCTTGACACATAATCGTTGTCATCTCTTCGGTGCAAGCCCTTGTGTATAGATATCAATTTCTTTATTTGGTTCATTTCTGTGAGTTTTCTCCTTGAGCATTTTATAAATGGTCCAATGTCTTCAAGGATGACTCCTCAGGTATTTATTCTTTTGATGAGATTTCTGCGGCAGAGCTTTTTTGAGGGGTTTTCTTGCTTCTCTAAGGTATATTTTTTTATTGTTTTTTTATTGTTTTGAGTGACAACAAGTCTCCTCAAGTCTCCTGGACACTTCTCAGAATTCTTGCCGATCTTAATATTACTTTTGTCTAGAAGATCTTTATTTGTCTTTTGATTTCTAAGTCTTCTATTTCATTTACGAATCTTCTGAGGATTGCTCCAAGTGCACCAATTATCATTGGTATCACTGTTTCCTTCATGTTCCATAGTATTTTTTGCTCTCAAGCCAGGTTATTATTATTGTTATTATTATTTAATTGAGATCATTTAATACTGAGACCATATTATCTTTATATTCAAGTTAATAATAATTGATAAGAATGCTTAAAAACCCTGTTACTGTGTTCAAGCAAATGATTATTCGCTCTATTAATTATGAAGGGTTACTTGTATGTGAATAATTTATATTAGATAAGAATACTTAAAACCATTTAACTGTTTGCTCTCAAAGGATTCTTTTTGAATAAGAATAGTCATATGAAAACATATAGTTTTATATAAATTACATTAAGAATAGTTACTTGAAGAAGTTTCCTAATGATTATTTCAAAACATAATTACTTTAAAAAATGACTTCGGTATTAAATAAATCAGCAAGCGAAGATTTGCTGTAACATCCTTCATCTAACTAAATGACTATCACATTGTATTTTTTATATGCGTAGACTATTTGATATTTCGATGTTTTTTAACACCATTCTCATTGAATATAGTATGGAGGACAGTGCTTAATAATTAGTCTAAATACGCATTTAGCTAATGTTAACTGAACAATTTTACGTAGAACTCGAAAAAATGAGATAAGAAAATTTGTACATTTGATAAATACGAAAAAACTTGACATTCTAATTCTGATCAATTGTTCTCCCGTTTTTATAAGAATAGAAAGAGAAAAAAAACAATATTTCGCGTGAAACTTTATCAAACAGTTAATAACAAAACAGCAAATGCCGAGCTTTTTTCAGTGGTAAATGATTTTCTTTTCTTTGAAAATACCATCTTAAAGGTCAAAAATGTAAGCGGCAAAGTAGTCACATTCCAGCCCTCCTTGTTCCACAAAAGATTTCTGTAGTTCCCTGCTGTTAAATATGTAGGTTTGTTTTGGTTCAGTTTATTCAACGGCATATCAAACACACATTGATTATTTTATGCCAAAAATTAATTCATATATAAGATTTTGATTAAAATGATAATTATTCATATTTCCAGCGTTCTATTGTGATAATTTTTAATCAAACTTTGTTCATAATATCAATCATGCGTTTGCAGACAATTATATCGTTTCGAATAACTATTCGTATTTAATAATAATAATAATAATAATAATAATTAAAAGGCCTGGAAGACTTGTAAATTGGCGGACGGGTAGAGACTATCCAAACGACAGCATTGCTAAGAACGGCCAGAATCCTGAGACGAGTCCTGGAGACTTGAAAAGACTTGCTGTCACCCAAACTCCAGTGTAAAACCATCAGTTAACGCTGATGTGAAAAACTCTAAAAGAGTATATAATAATAATAATAATAATAATAATAATAATAATAATAATAATAATGATTATTATTTTTATTATTATTATATTTGGCACGACTGGGTGGGAAAGGTGATTCACTGGGAATTGTGCCAGACATCGAAATTTGATCATACTACCAAATAGTATATGCACAAACCAGAATCCATCCTAAACAATGAGTCGCATAGAATTCTGTGAGATTTTGAGATACAAACGGATCATCTAATCTCGGTCAGAAGACCAGACCAAGTGTTGATTAACAAGAAAAAGAACTTGCCATCAAGTAGATGTCACCGCTCCAACTGACCAACTAGTGAACATTAGATAAAACGAAAAGATAGACCAACGCTTGGACTTTGTAAGGAAACCCAAAAATAACTGAAGGACAAGAGGATGAGGGTTATACCAATGGTAGTTGGTGCAACTGGAATGGTCCCCAAAGTCTTGGAAAAAGGACTGAAGGAATTGGAAATCAGAGGGAGGATCCAGACCACAGCAGTGTTGAGATCGGCAAGGATTGTCAGAATTCTTATAGACCTGAGAAAACGTACTGTCATTCAGACTCCATTGAAAGGCAAAACCTCTCAAGGAGTGAAATAATAATAATAATAATAATAATAATAATAATAATAATAATAATAATAATAATAATAATAATAATAATCTCACACGAGAAAACATGGACGTGGCTAAGAAAAGGAAACGTTAAGAGAGAAACAGAATCTCTTCTAATAGCAGCACAAAACAACGTTATAAGAACCGATCATATCAAAGCGGGAATTAACACGCAATAAAATAGCAAATATAGGTTATGTGGTGATAGAGACGAAACGATCAATCACAAAATAAGCGAATGCAGCAAATTAGCACAGAAGGAGTATAAGACTAGACACGACTGGCTGAGCAAGATGATCCACTGGGAGATGTACAAGAAATTTAAATTTGACCATACGAACAAATGGTATATGCACAACCCAGTATCTCTCTTAGAGAATGACACACATAAACTCCTATGGGACTTTGACATACAAACGGATCACCTAATCTCAACCAGAAGACCAGGGCTAATAATAATCAACAACAAAAAAGAGAACTTGTGGATTTTGCTATCCCGGCTGACCACAAAATAAAACTGAAGGAAAGTGAAAAGAAGGATAAGTACATCGACCTTACTTGGGAATTGAAAAAATTATGGAACATGAAGGTGACAATTATACCAATCGTCATTTGTACTTTTGGTACAGTAAATAAAGGATTATTAAAGGGACTAGAGGACTTGGGGGTAGGAGGACGAATGGAGACCATCCAAACTACAACATTATTGAGAGCGGCCAGAATACTAGAAGGAGTCCTGAAGATTTGAAGAGACTTGCTGTCACTCAAACTCCAATGAAAAACCATCAGCTAAAACTGATGTGAAAAACTCTCAAGGAGTAAATAATAATTGTAATTTGTTTTCACACAGTTATATGGTATAAAGTATTTCTCTATTTCATACAAATAATGTGCATACAGCTATATGGTTTCACGTAACAATTCATATTTCGTAATTTATTTGCGCACACTTATATGGGATCAAGTATTCCGGGTTTGAGTGAGCCGAAAACGTGTCTGTACACTTTCCAGAGCTCCAGATTAGAATTCAGTTTACTGCTATATCTAGCGGTACTGCTATTATAGCAGTAGGGTCCGTGGCAAAGGATGAATCCAGTATATTCTAGTAATGCTATGTGTTATGTTAGGTTATTGATTTCACGCATTGAATAAACTATTTTCTTTAATGACAAATCTGATAAGACAAGAAAAGCAAAACTGGCAACTCTAAGACTTTTAAATCATGACAGACACATCAATGATTGTATTTCTCGTGTAAACTGAGTCTACCATCAAACATTGTCTTGTATATTCTTTAGGCAGTATTGAAAATTCTTGTTTCGAAAAAGAAGAAAATGACCCAGAACCATGCAACCTATTTGCTATTTAATATACCTATCTCATAGTTCAACAAATTTGGCACATCGTTTTACCAATTTCTTTATCTCTTAAAAAAGAAACGATGAAAATCTAACATAAAACAAGTTAAGATCATTTCCTTTTAATCTTAGCCGATAAATTTTTCACCAACCACTGATATGATAGAAAATATCACACACACTCACACAAAAACTGCGCGTGATTTTTCAAAACGAGAAAAAAAAATTGTTTTAAGAAAAATAATGGCAAAGTTTCCATTAGTATTTTCTCTTCAAGCTTTCGGGTTGTGTAAAATATTTACCAGGTGTTTCCTATTTGTTTTGCGTTCTGTCTTGAAAAATATCCATTGAGAAAGTTGATTTTTCGGTTATTAAAAACTATTTCTGTATTAGATTCTGGCCAATTCTTATGTTCAGGTTTGGTTTGGTTTCTTTGTTTAATGGCATATCAACCTTTGTAGGTTATTCAATGCCAAAGCCATCTTTCTAGAAGAACAACAGTGGGATTATTTAACCCATAGCTGGCACGATAAGGGGGTTCTTACCTTTCCCAAGGGTATTGGTCCAAAAGTTTCTTATGTTTAGAAGGACATCCTTTCCGTGAATCATTGTTACCAGCCTGTTATATACCGTTTTTTAGGTTTCGGTTCAGTTTGATGGATTCACACATGTTGTTTTTATATTTTAACACAGGAGAGGTTTATTCTTATTGTTTCATAGATATTTTCTAAAAATCTTGTTCTTTGCTATTCATATATTTTTCGTTCTATGTATCCTCGGTTATTTTTCCTGTAGACTTTTTTTTCTGTTTTCTTTTCTGCTGTTTTAAGTGAAATTATTTTTCGTCCCCCCTTTAGATACCAGTTGTTCCTTTCTTTTTCCTTAGTTATTCGTTGACAGATTTCGTCAGTTTCATTTTTTCATCCACAATTGACGGACAGATGTTTCTTACTCATTAGTAACAGTTTTGGATTGATGTGGATTTTTAACATTTTAACGTGTGTGTGTTGATATAAATTGTTTTTTGCATGTAGTTGAGGGTGCAATTCCGAAAAGTTTTTCGTGATATACCGAATTTAACAGCTTATAAAACGCACTTTTTTCTAAAAAAACTTCACCCGGAAAATGATTCTGTTTTTTATAAGGTCAAGGATCAGCCTTGGATTCCTGACTCATGGAGTTCTTGTGTTTAAACATATTTGTTTATTAATTTATTCAAATGCCTACCGAAATTAAGATGCGTCTAATGAGCCAATGTGTCTTCTAAGCTGTCACATTCAGTTCATTTTTCTGAGTGAGCTCATAAAGTGGCGAATATTTATTTATAGTTTAGACAATGACTAACAACTACAAAAAAAAAACATGGCGTAAATTTAATCAAAATTTCTTTCGGCGCATTTTGATTTGTCGTGCTTTAATAAATATGACGCACCCGACAATAGATAACAGAGTTGTCTTTTTTTTCTCATTTGAACAAATCCTTTCACCCTCCTAGACATGTTTGTATCATTTTGTAGGTAACTACTTTGCCTGAGTATAATTTTGTCAAATTTGTAAGATGTAGATCTTGATATGATGCATTGATAGTTTTGCACGAACAATTATCAGTAACGCGTTATGCAGTATTTTAAAGACCAAAAATAATTGTCACGAAAAATAATCTTGATCTTTCAGGGAAAATTAAAACTTCTATGGCAGTGAAAAAAGGAAAATACCATCGTGTTTTCTACATCGTTACTTTTCCTGACAGATAGATAGATAGATAGATAGATAGATAGATAGATAGATAGATTATGTTGTATTGTGGAAGTGTGCCATAGAAAAGATCAAAAGTGACAAAAGAATTCAAATTACAAAAGGTAGTCCATGAATGGCAGATTTAAATCATCATGTCACCTTGTCAAACAATAGTATATACAATACGTAATTAGAGAGAAAGAAAGAAAGAAAGAGAGAGAGAGAGAGAGAGAGAGAGAGAGAGAGAGAGAGAGAGAGAGACGTAAAATAGAAAATATAATCGAAAATGCTAAAATGTTGATTTTTACGCGACAATACCGTTAATTTGAAGTCGGGTTCTGGAAGTTAATTAATCTAATTTATTTATCAAACATTTTAATTAATTGCTATTAATTTCGATTCCTGCGGGTCAAAGATCTTCGATTTGTAGTCATTACTATGATACTGTCCCTTTTTTTTAATTAATTTCTAACAACAAATTTTAAAACAATCTCTCAACGTAGTTATTGGAGAAGTATAATCATTTTCCTTAAAGAGAACAAGAAGGTAAAATGACTATTATTTCTGCATCCTATACAAATTGAAGAACCAGGAAAAGAGTCGTACAACATCAAAGGAATTATTAAAAGGAAAAATTCTGATACGTGAAAGAAACAACGAAGGAATTAATTGTAATATAATATATTGAAAAGGCACGCAACATTTCAATCTATTGCGTAAACTGTACATCTCTGTTTTGCATATTAAATGAACTTTTAATCTTTTACCGGCTAATATAATCCGAGTGGGTAGAGTGTTCGCCAAATTGTCCGGGAGACCTGGGTTCACTCCCACTTCGCGTCATACCAAATACTTTTAAAATGGTACTTGATACCTCCTTGCTTAACACTCAGCAATATAAGGTACGTATCAAGGGTAAAGTGGAGGAATCCAGGGAAAGGAGTAGAGCCCTCCCTTACACCTGGGTGTAGTAGCTATTGAAATGGGAGCCTTCTGGTCGCCCTCGACTAAAGGGAGACAACTTTACTCTTACTTAATCATTGACTGGAATATTTTCTGTTCTTTTTTTATGAAATTTCAGACCAACTTTTCCTAAGTCTAAAAGTCAAGTCCACGTTATTCGTTGTATCTCTTCAACAAATATGCTGGCATTTGCTCAAAATGGTAATAGCACCAACTCACACAGCAATGGTTGCAAATAGTTTGTAGAAGGAAGAAAATTTTATTTGGAATAAACTTCACCAACGTTTGAAGAATATACTTCATTAGTCATGTCATCTCTCGGAAAAGAATCCCTGAGCAAAATTTTTCTTGAAATCTGACAATCCATTTCTGAATAAATTTTCCTCGTTACTCTTACGGGGGCTCTTAGTGTAACGGTTATCGTCATAAAGAATAAAATCAACAACCCGAATTAAAATCCTCAAGGAAGCTTCTTGTGTTTCCTCTCGTGCAAAACCAAGTAGGTGGGGTTAGAATAGATTAACTCTTCTTATTTCCAATGACTTTTGCGTGCATTTAAATACTAGGGAACCTAACCTCGAGCTGTATCTTGTCCGTGGCCGAGGGGTCGGGTAAATGCATACTCTCGCAGTAATGGGTCGTGCATTATGTAATGTCATAGTCGCTTGATTTTACAGCATGTCTACATTTGTTGTCAGTAAACAATTAAAGCTTCGAATTACTATTCTTAATACAAATAATTTCCCATCAGTGATACAGTTCAAGTATTCCACTAATATCTAATAATGATAATAATAATGATATTTGATGTGTAATTTATAGACATTTATATGGTTTCAAGTAACTCTACCTATTTAGTTCCCCGATTGAACAATTAGATCCTGGTCGTTGACTCGTGGTGTTCTTCCACCTAGCATCTGGTTAGGCGCATATCATTGGGTTAGTCCGCCTTTTCGTTCACCACTCTACATGGCTTCCGAGGTACACCTTATGGGAAAAAATCCTTTTCCTTCCCTTGCTTCTTGTCCCTCCTCCTCTCATATATACATTGAATTTTAACTTAGTATAAGTCCACAGTTAAGTTATTTTTAAAATTCACCAATCTTTATTTACGGTTTAACGCAATCTTAAAGGCATTAAATTTTTACCCAAACTTAGGTTTTCAAACACCCTGTAATATTTCCAAAAGTATAAAAATCTTTTACTTCGTTTTTCACAGTTCGGCTGTAAACTAGGATTCTCTTTAATAGTCCACTTCATGTAAATCACAGTTTATATTCAGCAAAGATTTTACTTGCATACACATAATAAAATCTAAAGCATACGTTTAGATAATAGTTTAGAAAAAAAGACAAAAGCTAGCTGACCCGCTAGTTGCCCAGTTCAAAATACAACGGCTTGAGATTTTCTTTGGCGGTTTCCCACATGAATGTGACTCTTATACTTCAAAAGTTGAACGGGAAATCTGTTTAAATGTTCGGTTTTTTATACAAGTATACACGAGTTCTTATATTTTTTAATTATGGCAACTCATATTTTAGGATGGCGTCTATGGATAAGAATAAAACACAGTCATTAAAAGATTACAATGACTCATACTCAAACCACATGTCCAAATCGCATCGCCCTTCGCACGGGTTAAAAAAGGGTGCGTCTCGTTCTGGAGCTCTGGCCCCAATGTTCGAAAAATCAGCTACAGAACTCAAACAAAAACAGAAAATTACTTAAATACAAAAGCACAATACAAATAGTGACATTCAACGTTAGAACTTTAGATAGAATAGGCCAACTACCGGAGATGATAGATTCTGTGATAGATCATAATATACACATAATATGCGTACAAGAACCCAGATACCTTCATAGCGAAGATATAAAATACCACGATACAGGCAATGGACGGATGTTTGTCTAAGCATCTGCATGGAAAAACTCTGTCAACGACGCAATAGGAGGTATAGGTATACTTATGGGTCCACTGGTCCTAAAATAACTTAATAACATCGAGAAAATACAGCCGAGGATAATGGCAGCCACGTGTAATGGCAACCCCAGCACAACAATTATCTCCTAAGCCCTACCAATGTTAGTGACTAAATGGAATAATAGCGCATTGAACTGTGAGGCTAATTCCTCTTTTGATGGTGTGTCCTCCAAAAACTGAATTGTCACAGCTAAGATACGAAAGAGCCAGTGAAGAAATATGGCGCGAACAACCACAAGCGTACATTATAACTGGTCCCTGCAAAAGAATAGAGATATTAGGGGTAAAAATACCTTAACACTTAGGAGCAAATTTGATGCACTTCAGGAGATATCAGAAACACTTACTCCGAATGACGAATAAGAGAACTTCGTCGATGCCCATATAGAAGCGGTAGCAGAATGCATCCCAACTAAAGAAAGAACTAAACCTAGACTCCCATGTGAGACATTAATGGTTAGAAAAATGCGAAAATGTGAAAACTGCACCCTATGTTATAGGAGGAACCCAAATAATATCTACGCTCAGGCAAAAATGAACTGACTAACGTATACTTAAAAGAACGAACAGAATACATACCAAATCAGATCAATAAGATTAGAGACTCGGTTGAAGATTGATAATTTCGGATAACACGGCAGACAATAAAACGATGTGAGTTGAAGGAAGAGTACTGCGTGAGCTAAACTGAAAACTACTAGCAAAGAAGAACGAATACGCCTGTGGAAACAACATTTCGAGAATTTACTTGGAAAACCACTGAGAGTTACAGATGAACCTATCGCAAAAATCCTTAGTAATCAACTAGACATCAAGCTAGGGGAGTTTGCGCAAGAAGAACTTGAGAAAAATTGAAAATAGGAAAGCTACAGGGCTTGATGAAATACCCCCAGAAGTATGGAAAACAAGGAAATTCGATGACATACTGATATTGCAACGCCGTATATAACCCGAACACGATAGACAAATAGACAAAGGGATGCACCCTCCCTGTTTTCAAGAAGGGTGACCTCGGAATAGCCAAACCTACCTTACTTCAATAGCGGCCAAGATCTACAATGCTCTGCTACAGTATCCTATAGAACCTAAAAAAGAGAAAATACTTAGGAAAAATCAAAATATCTTTTGGAGAAATCGATTCATGAAATCAAAAATTTTGACTATCCGTCGAATTCTAGAAGGTGTTCGTGCAAAGAACTTCGAGACAACTCTATTATTTGTAGACTTTTCCTAGGCAATTGACTCCATACACCGAGGGAAAATAGAGCAAACACTTCTCGCTTACGGTCTCCCCCCAAAAAATGTCACAGCCATAATGACGCTATATAAAAACACGAAAGTAAAAGTTCATTCACCGGATAGAGACACAGACTACTTCGACATTGTAGCAGGCGTGCTGCAAGGAGATACATTAGCCCTATACCTGTTAATTATCTGTCTAGACTATGTGCTTCGAAACTCAACAGCTTTAATGAAAGAAAACGGCTTCAGTCTGGAAAAAAAGGAGCTGAATATACCCCGTAAAAACTATTACGGACGCGAACTACGCCGATGACATAGAGCTCCACGCAAATTCACCCGCCCAAGCCAAATCCCTGCTACATAGTTTGTAACAGGCACCAGGTGGCATAGGCCTCCATGTCAACGCAGACAAAACAGAAGGCATGTGCTTTAATCAAAGAGAAGACATCTCCACACTAAATGGTGATCCTCTGAAACTAGTAGACAAGTTCATCTACCTAGGAAGTAGCATCTTATCAACCGAAAATGACATCAATACGTGACTAGAAAAGGCATGGACAGCTATCGATAGGCTACCAGTCATATGGAAGTCAGACCTGTCCGATAAAATAAAACGCAGTTTTTTTTTCAAAGTAGCGTTCGTATCAGTATTGCTACATGGAAACACCACGTGGACGCTAAGCGTATGGAGAAAAGGCTTAGCGGCAATTACACGAGAATGCTACGAGCTGTATTGAACAAGTCCTGGAGGCAACACCCCACAAAATAGCAGCTGTACTGCCACCTACCATCCATCACGATAAACACCCAAATTAGACGAACCAGACATGCGGCTCACAACTGGAGAAGTAAGGACAAATTCATAAATGATGTACTCCTGTGGACCCCTCGTCACGGACGAGCAAGTATTGGGCGACCAACTAGAACCTATCAATAATTGCTCTGTACTGATACAGGATGTAGCCTGGAAGACCAACTGGGAGCGAGATAGAGGCAGGGAAATCGGTGCTAGCAGCACATGATGATGATGATGATGATGATGCCTATTCAATGATAATTATAATTTGTTTGCACATAGTTTTATTGTTCCAACTATTCCTATATAATTTATTTACTTTGTACATCATAATATGCTGTCAATATTCCTATTTGATATTAATAATTTTTTAACAGATCTATTTGAACCATATATATATAATTCTAAAATGTAATACAATACCAGGTCAGAGGGAATTTCGAAATAATGGTAATAAAGTGTTGATTGGTTTATTTAGCTTTCGTTAAATAACCATTCTCGAAGAAGAAACTCTGGGAATTTAAACCAGGTTTACTTTGCTTAAAGATGAACTTGCCTCACATAGTGCCCTTAAAATAGGTTTTAGGTATACAATTTATTAAAAAGGACAAGTTTCATAACTGTATATGAGAGAATTAAATTTCATCCCGGGCAATAGCGGTCATCCTGCTTGTGATAATTTATCATTCTCTTCACCTGACATACTCTGCTTTCCTCTCTCCTACATTTTCTTTCTTTCTCTGTCTGTGTCTTAATCTCTCTCCCTCTCTCTATCTATCTATGTATCTGTCTCTCTCCCCGTGACTGCGCGTGTATTTTGAAGGTCCTGCTGTGTATGGGTGTCTCTGGTTTTCTCTTTCACTGCATGTGTACGTAATCAGCCAAGGTAAGAGAAAGCAACGCCAATCTATCAACAGATACCCCGTGGTCAGTAAGTGCCCACAGGCACTTCCTGACTAGTGACGCCTGAAATATGCTACACGTCATCTGGCCAATCCAGCTATCACTGATTGCCGGACCCGGCATTTTCACGTGTGCAAACGAAGATGCAGGCGTTTCAAAATGATTTACATACATTCACTTAACGCTGATTCCTTCAGCAACAGCGATGGAAACAGCACATGTGCACGCACTGAAATGCAAATGAACTAAGGTAGAAACGTTAATCAATTTGCTATGGCAAAAGGTTTGCAAATGTTGTCTATACAACTTTGTCATCGGTAACAATGAGCACTTCGAACAATTGGAGAATTTATAAAATAAACGTTTTCTACATTTGAATGGCTTAAATTGACAAATGATTTGGGTCTTTTGCGAAAGTGATATGTTAATTTGTCGGTGAACAGTTATGTTTACAGATTAGATAACAGGAAATTAAATCTTTTTGATTCACTTTTTCTCTCAATATCTATCTATCTATCTATCTATCTATCTATTAAACTTTGTCAAAATATGTACGTATAAACGCATAGAAGTCTTTGCAAAAAGGAGGGGGGCGCTACTCCATTCCCAGGATTGGTCCACTTTACCCTTGATCCTCACCTTATAATGCTGAGTGTTAAGCGAGGCGGCATCAGGTACAATTTTTTGAGTCTTTGGTATGAATCGACCTGGGATTGAACCCCGGTCTCCCGGACCATTGGCGAACACTCTACTTATATATATATATATATATTATTCCTTTTTACTAAGTATATATATATATATGTATATATATGCACACGTACACTACGCCCCACACTACACACTTACTATACGTACACACACATTCTATACACACACTATACATATGCGTACGATGCAAACACACACTATACTTATATATATATATATATATATATATATATATATATATATATAAAATATATGTAGCATCTGAAGTACTTACCCATTCACATACTTTGGTAGCAATATCAGCATATGTACAACACGGTAGCTCTTGATTTGTGGTCCAGATATTGAAAATGTGATCTCAGTGATAAAATTAAACTGGAATTCTTCCAATCTATCGTAAACCTGCGTCGAATTGATTGTTACAAAGTGCTTGGAAGTAAAGGTTTAGATGGGAACAATGCAAGAGAGATGTGCTGGGTTTTAAATGCATCCTAAAAGCAACACTCCACAAGACGACAAATACATGTTGATGTATCTCTCATCCCTCAAAGCATTCAAGAATAAGATCTGCTGGAGAAGCAGGGAATAACGTATATGTGACATTCTCCTGTAGGCTCCTATTCATCGACTCAACGTTCTTGACCAACCTGCAAAAACTTACATGCATCAGGTCTACGCGAACAATTGATTCAGTCTCGAGGACTTGCTATGTTGGATGGCCAGCAGGTACAGGTAACAAAAGGAGGCAAAGGATGATGATTGCACGTATATATACATATGCGTCATCATCATTTATATATATATATATAAACATATATGTGTGTGTGTGTGTGTGTGTGTGTGTGTGTGTGTGCTTATTATGAGTACATATTCTAACACGACTAATCTCTTATATATATATATATATATATGTGTGTGTGTGTGGTAGCCGACTTTAATCGAGGGCGACCCGAAGGCTCCCTTTTCAATAGATACTAAACCGAGGTGTAGGGGAGGGCGCAGGTCTATTTCCACTTACCCTTGATTTGTTCCTTATAATGCTGAGGATTAAGCCGAAAAGCATCAAATACCATTTTTTGAGCCTGTAGTATGACTTGACCAAGTTTGATTGAACCCAGGTTTTCCGGACGATTGATGAACACTGAAACCATTATAAGTAAAAGTTGGCGACCATAGTTGAGGGTGACCCGAAGGCTCCCTTTTCGATAGTTTACTACACCAAGGTGTAGGGGAGGGCACGACTCCTTTCCCTGGATTGCTCCACTTTACCCTTGATCCGTACCTTATAATGCTCAGTGTTAAGCAAGGAGGCATCAAGTACCATTTTTTGAGTCTTTGGTATGACTCGACCTGGGATTGAACCCAGGTCTCCCGGGCCATTGGCGAACACTCTAACCGCTAGGCCAATGTCATTATACTTTAGGTATATATATATATATATAGAGAGAGAGAGGGGGGGCAGAGATAGGGCCATTCAAACAAAAACTTTTAATCACTCATACATATCTATATAGACTACTTCACACACACACACACACACACACACACACACACACACACACGGATGTATTTAAACAATAGTAATTGTGATTCATAACCGTTTAAAATTTACTTCGCAGGTTATATCTCCTCGTGGCTGAATGGTTAGAAGCTTTGGTTTGGCGTTTGAGTTAACCGGGTTTCGATCCCAGCTACGGGAAGATACTGTCTAGCCACACTGATGAGTTCTGATAGAACGAAGCAGATCTGTCTGTGGATGACTATATATATATATTTATATACAAGGAGGTAATCTTCCTAGAAAGAGAGAGAGAGAGAGAGATAAACACAGTTCGAACAATGACGTAGAGAATCAGACTTACGAGCCAATGACATTAAACAATCAGATGGTGAAGTTCCCGTAATATTGGAATTTTGGGGAATGCGGAGTACTTCTTCATTCCCATCTATCCAAGGTCCTACTCTGGCCCAGAGTCTTAGCACCTGATAGGTCTTATCTTTGAATCAAATAGAACTAAACTGTGTACTTATGCTAAATTGAATTGCTTGAAATTGATGTTTTGACATTTACACAGTGTACTTACGCTTAATTGAATTCCATTTGATAGAACGGTTTTGACATTTAAACCGCATACATCTGCAAAACTGAATTGCTGGAAAGAAAACTGTTTTGAATTTTAAATTGTGTACTTATGCTAAACTGACCTGTGTGAAATAGAATTGTTTTTGTGTGCTAAACAGAATTGTTTAAAATAGAACGGTTCTGACTTACTGCGTGTAAACTAAAACAATTCTTATTCTAAACTGAACAGCTTGAAATAGATATGTTTTTGATAATTAAATTGTGTACTTATGCAAAACCGAATTGTTTGAAATAGAACAGTTTATTTGTATGAAAATGGAATTGGCATTAAATAACCTATAAAGGTTGATATACCATTAAACCTAAACAACAAAGATAAAGATGAAAATTGCGTTAAACTGACCCTACACTACAATTCTTCATGAATATATAAAGAAAAGAAAGAAAAAGGCGATTCAGTAAAAACAGAATGTGCATTCCTTTTGTCTTTTGCATATGAGACTAATCCGTATTTATTTAACATTTAAATAATAACATGGATCTGTAATGAAGTTAGAAAAGGATAAGGGAAGATACTGACAGCTGGAAATAAAGATTGGTTTAATAAAGCATATTCACCGACGATAGTTATTATATTCGTCGGATGGGGAAGAGTAAATACAAAAACACATCTTGCCACGAATATAGCTCCTATGTTGTTTTATTCCATCGTTTCGGCCGCGGAAATAGTGGAAACGGATTTCAGAATACAATTCGTTGGTTAGCTATTTCGTTCTAGTGGAAACCAGATCTTCTCATATCTTTGTATAGTTCAATCATTCTTTTTCCTCGTGACCTCTAGTCTCCTCGTGTCATCAGCCACCAAAATGGGAGAAAATCGAAAGTCACCGAACCCCTACTTCCGCTTTGTAGGTGTGGCATCTTTCGGCCAGCCTCTTGAGACTATTGACAAGGCTCATCTAGTTTAGTCACCTCGGCAGTTCCTAGTTAGATACTATTTGAAGTCCGGCGTGCATTTGAATTTTGCTAACTCGTCTCTCTTCCAGCTCCTAGCATTTTTATGTATGATTTTTCTATTCATAACTCGTCATCATTCGCTCACAATAAACAATTGAGACGAAATTTAAATTGACATGTCTCATTCTTTAAGAGTCTTTTAGTAGTAGAGTGTGGGCTCCAAAGGCAAAGTCAGTTTTTAACAGCTGAATTTAACCGTATAGCAATATATTTTTAGACGCAACCCGTTAGATGTATATTTTTTTACAAATGAAAATTACGTCTCATCAAAATACGTACATATCTCTCAGATTGTCATTTATCGTAATCTAGCAATATTTGCATATTGTAAACCGGTTGTAAGATTGTTATTGGTCATTTTTAAAGAATGGAAAGTCATTTTCTTAGTTTTGGATAATTATTCATACTTAAAGATTGTTTTTTTTTTAAAAATCCCCCTCCCACTTGTTTACACTGACTGTGGCGTAGGGAAGATGACACCCAGTTCAATGTGATTATTCAAATCTACACCACCTCACCTAAAAAAAAATAGAATTTATGTATATCTAATATCATTTTTATTACTATTAACTTAAATCGAGAAAAATATAGTGTTTAAAAGTTTGAGTGACCGTTACGATGAGATCAAATCCCTCTTAACAGCTCGACTCCAGGTGTAACAGTGCACATATAGTGTGTGTGTGTGTGTGTGTGTGTGTGAGAGAGAGAGAGAGAGAGAGAGAGAGAGAGAGAGAGAGAGAGCGAGAGATACTTCCAATAAAGATTTACAAAAGAACTGGTTGGGTCTACGAGACAGGCACCCATTACCAGTGAAGAAGAAAATAAAACTTAGATAGATAGATAGAGATAGAGAGAGAGAGAGAGAGAGAGAGAGAGAGAGAGAGAGAGTGAACTGCTAAAAATCATTTAAAATTAAACCTAGTATAGTTTATAACCTTTTCATTGATAACTCTAACAATTTCTAAAAATCTGGTTGAAATGAGGCCAAAAATGGTTGAGCCTTAATTGTTTGGACTGGCTGTGAGTTAAAAGACATTTTAAGAGAAATAGTGAAATAAATTAAACAAATTAAAAATTTCTACATACAAAAACAATAGACTTTGAAAATAGCCTTAATTTCAAACTGTGAGAGATTTGAATAGACAAAGGTGGAATGATAGAACGATAGAGAGATAGACTGACAGAGAGAAAAATTGAAAAAAGAAATAAATCTGTGACATTCAAATATTACAAATACGTTTGGAAGAGTAATTAGAATAATTCAGCAAATTAAATTTGAAATCATTTGGACAAACTATGATAACTAGATAAGAGAGAGAGAGAGAGAGAGAGAGAGAGAGAGAGAGAGAGAGAGAGAGAGAGAGAGAGAAGAGAGAGAGAGAGAGAGAGTAGAATAGATTCAAAATTGTGTCATTCAAATTTTATATACTTGAGGAAAGAGAATTCGTAAACCAAATTATGAAATTATGAATGATTTAAACACACAAGTCGGGTAAGTAGAAAAGAGAGAGAGAGAGAGAGAGAGAGAGAGAGAGAGAGAGAGAGAGAGAGAGAGAGTAGAATAGATTCAAAATTGTGTCATTCAAATTTTATATACTTGAGGAAAGAGAATTCTTAAACCAAATTATGAAATTATGAATGATTTAAACACACAAGTCGGGTAAGTAGAAAAAGAAGAGAGAGAGAGAGAGAGAGAGAGAGAGAGAGTAGAATAGATTCAAAATTGTGTCATTCAAATTTTATATACTTGAGGAAAGAGAATTCTTAAACCAAATTATGAAATTATGAATGATTTAAACACACAAGTCGGGTAAGTAGAAAAAGAAGAGAGAGAGAGAGAGAGAGAGAGAGAGAGAGAGAGAGAGTAGAATAGATTCAAAATTGTGTCATTCAAATTTTATATACTTGAGGAAAGAGAATTCGTAAACCAAATTATGAAATTATGAATGATTTAAACACACAAGTCGGGTAAGTAGAAAAGAGAGAGAGAGAGAGAGAGAGAGAGGGAGATGTAAAGGAAAAAGAAAACTAATTGAAATTAGGAATTATTAGTATCTCTGTCCCGTTCTTCCTCCATCTTATTGTCAGCTTAAATGTGTGGCGCTGTTTCGACAAAGGAATCAGAATGTATGGAAACTGCACGAAACAGTGAAAAGAATAAGGCAAGCAGAACGCTTTTGTAACGGAAGGCGACCGGGGCCAATGATGCGTGAATGTGCGAGGTGATGGCATGGTAGGGCTTAATGTGAGGGGGGGGGCGACGGCGGTAGTGGAAGTGGTGGCGTTGGGTGGTTAAATGGGCAAAGCAATTCTCAACGAAAGGGATGTGCAAAGTGAGACGAGTTAAAGTTAATTCAAGCGTTACGCCTCCCATTGTTTGGTTATTATGGATTCGCTTTTTTGTTCAAAACGTAAATACTGGTGATAATATCCAAACAAAGTAACACTGCCAACAAAGACACCCCATAAAAAAAGAAGAAAGTGAAATAATGATATCATAATAAATGGCAGGTCTAATATCCTCATTATTTTATCAATGCTACTACTACTACTACTACTACTACTGCAATATGTTTTAGCTACTTTCTTTTCTTAATAATTGATGTAATGCGATTATTGTTAATATCATTCTGCTATGTTTCAACTCCCTGTTTTCTTGACATTCATAATTCACCTCTCGGTTTGAGGGGCTTTAAATATGCCAAACACAACTCCTGCAGACAAAAGGCGTGTCCTAGGTATAACACTAAAATGAAGCTGGTGAAGAGGGTCCAGTTCTGGAGCTCTTTGAGGAATGTAGTACCCTTTCATTGCCAATACTCTCAGGTCAACCCTGACCCTGTTCACCTGTATGGGTCTCATCGATGGGTCAAAAATAAGATAGGGATTCTTGAAACTATATAACTGTGCAAACAAATGACTTTTATTTTATAGGAGTAGTTACTTTAAACCATCCAAATGTGTTTAAACTTTTATCTTTAGCATTGAAAATATTTGATAGCATATAACTATTCGAACTGATTATTATTATTAGGAATATCGATTGCTAATAATTAAATCGTAAATTTAAAAAATGACGAATTTTATGTCGTTCGTAAGTTCGTCAGATCAACATATCATCTATATTTAAAAAGTCTTTTTTTATGTCGATTTTTATTTTGTTCTTGAGATTTTCCTTCGTGGGGTGGCGGGCTTGAATAAACCGAACCAAAATTTCTGTCTAATATGTCAGCGAAAGAAAGAAAGAAAGAAAGAAAGAAAGAAAGAAAGAAAGAAAGAAAGAAAAGGACGGAGAGGTGGTGATAACGGTTATGATGCTTATCATTTGTTTCAATGGAAAGGGAAGTAGAAAAAAAAGGAGGAAATAAGGAAGGAAGGAAGGAAGAGATGAGGGAAAAAAGAAAGGATGGGAAGAGAAAGTGATAAAGAAAAGGGGAGGGAATATATATATATATATATATATATATATATATATATAGCGTGAGAGAGAGAGAGAGAGACAGACAGACAGACAGACAGACAGACATTTGGATATTAATTGCTTTTAAATTATGCTATATTTCAAAATAAAATATACCAAAGTCAAATTATCCACTTGTAATAAGATGAAAATAAATTGAAAATCAAATTCAAACTGATTTAATTACCATTATTTATTCATTTATTTATTGATTTATTTGTTTGTTTATTTATTTGTTTATTTTTAAGTAAACAAATAAAGAATAATAATAAATAAATAATGATAATCCCTAAAATACTTGACACAAAATCATTATACAAGTATACATAACGGAAAGGATGAATTTGAAAAACAAAAGCTTTTTTCTTTCTGCTCAAACACAAAAATCTCCAATAAACCATAAATAAATGAATAAAAAAGTTTTAAAAAATATTCATTAAACTTAATTTTCATAAACCAGAGAAAAATAGTTCTTTTTATAAACTATCGAATTAAGTTGGGATAAAACATTTTTAAAAGATTTGGTAAAAAACAACAAAACCTCCTCAGTATTTGTAAATTTATGTATCAAAACAAGAAAAATGATAAAGGTAGAATTTCCATAAATAATGTTAATGAAAACTAATCATTAAAATATTTATAAAAATACGAAAACTTTCATAATTGTAAATATACAGTAACAACGTTGAGACTGCTTATTAATTCTCTGACTATTTTATTTAAACTTTACTTAAATTTTTGATATATTTTATGTTTTCGTATATTATACACAGAGAATGTAATCAATGACTCAATGAGTTTATCTTTAAGGCAGAAGAACTATTTAAATAATATTTATCATTAAATCCAAACGGAATTCTGATTGGTCTAGAATTACAAGCTCCTTCATCTGATTTAAGTGTCATACGACTTGATTATAACATTGCTAAGTTATTTTCCCTTTCTGATTGAAGCAGAAAATCTTATAAGATTTAGTTTGTAATATAATCAAGAATCTTTCCATTTTGTGTGGAGCTCTGAAAATTATTCATTTCTTATCTCACTGTTAAAATTTATTTCGTCAGTAAATAGAAAAATATCCCAAATGATAACGAGGCTTTGATCTTTAAGATTCACACATGAGATGTAACCATAACCAAGCAAAAAAAAGCACATCGCAGCGGAATTTTTGTCGGAGAAATAGATTTATAAATGCTGTAGATCAAAGGATAAATTTGCAAATCGGTTTCAATTCTGTTGTGTTTTGATGATAATAATTGATAAATTATGATGATTTAATGGTAAGTATGTAGTTGAATGACACTCAAAACGAACCATCCATCAATATATTGCTAAAATTCTCATTATGTTTCTATGTACCGTAATCTGGTATTAAGAGCTATATGATCTAAATCTTCTAACACAGAATAAATTAATTTCCAGTCGATTCGGGGACTGAGTGATAATTTGGCGGGGTACACAGTCATGTTGAACGACATATTTTCTCTTTCTCTCTCCCACTCTTTCATATATATATATATATATATATATATATATATATATATATATATATATATATATATATATATATATATATATAGTAAAAAATATGTATAAATAGTAAAAAACAAAAAACAGACACTAGTAAGATTTTCATTAAAGCAATACTCTTAATATTTTCAAACAAAATAAAGCAATTTCTCGTCCAATTGCTAACTGAATGATAATTTTTGAAGTTTTTGTTCAAGCTGAACGTTATCATGTAATTATACGAATTGAAATACTTACATTCACCATTAAGAAACGAGAATGCTTTAGTCATTGGCTTATTTTTACTTGAGCTTTAGTCATTGGCTTATTTTTACTTGAGCAGCCACTAACGTCTTCAAGTCACTACAAATCACTTATCTGCCATATCTATTCCCTCTCTTTCTCACCCATCTATGGTTAATATATAGCATTTAGAACTCATATCTAAATTTTCAATAAAAACTAAAAAGTCAAAAAAGACAAAATGAAGAAAATGACGGCAAATTACTGTTAAGTGGATGGTGAATATAAGTAACACAATTCTATATAATTTTTTGTACATTACTGCTGATATAACGCAAATTTACTTAGTTGTGCTATTCGGTGAAAAAAAACAAAAAATAGGTTTTTAGGCTTTTTAAATATAAGCCAACCACTGAATCCATGACAGAAGACCACATTAAATCATTCTAATTTCTACAAAGAACTCAAATACTCCAGAAAAAAGTATTACCTAAATCAGATTGAATACTGAGGAAAGTGTTTAAGTATTAAAGGGAATTGTAACTTTATATCTTGCGAAAACAACTAGTCACTACTGATTCGAAAACTCAACAAAAAAATAAAAATTGTAATATTGTGGTATTTAAGTACAATCAATACACCTCTAATAACAGGGGCACTGGAAATAATTAAAAAGAATACTGATTCACATATTAAGAAAATCCCACGAGGTTCAACTCTCTGAAAACCCAAAAAATCGTGAACATATGCATCGTTCATATAATTTGGAAAAACAAACTTGCCATGTAGTAAATTTTGAAGTTCTTGTAGACCACAGAGGGAAAAGATGGACAAATTCTTGCATTTGGTCAGAAAGCTGAAAAAACTGAGAAACATGAAGCCAAAGGTGATACGAATTCGAGGTGACAAACTAAAAACAGTCCCCAAAAGATTGGAAAATAGACAGGAACAATTGAAAACCAGATGAATAATGAAGATCACACAGACTATAACCATCTTAAGATGAGCTAGAATATTCAGAAGAATCTGGAGAATTGAGGCACCTGTTGTCACTCTGAGTCATGTGAAAGACAACCAGCTAACTCGCAACGTATAACGAGGGAGAAACTTCAACAAATGGACCAAACATCAAGAAAGCTCATCATGATACAACCCAGAGATGACATAGACAGACAGTATGTGTCAAGAAAAGAAAGATGAAAAGGACACACCAACATTGAAGATAGCGTTGATGCATCGAGTCAAAGACACAAAGTTTCCATCAAAAAATGCTCAGGAAGATTGACTGTAGCAACCAGAAACACTGCAAACAACACAAGCATTGAGAGAATAAAAATAACCAGAAAACAAAAATTGGAAGACAAACAACCGTATGGACATTTCAAAGTGACTATCAAGCGAAATTTCACACGAGAAAACTTGGACATGGTTAAGATAGGTAAACCTCAATAGAGAAACTGAATCACTTCTTTTAGCAGAACAAAGCAACGCCATAGGGACAAATTATGTCAAAGCAAACATATACTAGACGCAACAGAATAGCAGATGTAGGTTATGTGAGGATATAAGTACAACAATTAATCACATTATAAGCGAATGCAATAAGTTAGTATAAAAACAGTAGAAGACTAGACATAATTGGGTGGGAAAGGTGGTCTACAGGCAATTGTGCAAGAAGTTTAAATTTGACGATACGAAAAAATTGTATATGCACAACCCAGAATCTATCCTGGAGAATGAGACCCACAAACTTCTCCGGGATTTGGGGATACGGACGGATCACCAAATCTCGGCCAGACGACAAGATCCAGATATAGTTGAAAAAAAAAGCAGAAAAAAAAGAGAACCTGTCGAACAGTGGACTTTACTGTTCCAGCAAACCACAGAATAAATCTGAAGGAGAGCGAAAAAAGAGATAAATACCGAGACTTTGCAGGTGAACCGAAAAAACTATGGCATATAAAAGTGATGGTGAAGCCAATTGTTATTGGTCCGCTTGGTACAGTCACCATAGTATGGGTAATTGGACAATAGGACTTTGAAATAATAGGATGAGTGGAGGCCATCTAAACCACAGCATAATTAAGATCGGCCAGAATACTAAGAAGAGTCCTGTAGACTTGAGGAGACTTGCTGTCACTCAAACTCCAGTGAAAAATCATCAGCTAATGCTGGTGTGAAACACTCTCAAAATAATAATAATAATAATAATAATAATAATAATAATAATAATAATAATAATACACCATCAAACAAATCGAGATGAAAGAAAACATGACTACCTAAGAAGAATACTCGGCTTGGGCTGAAGAACACGCCGACTGTATCTCTCCAGAAAGGTAAGACTACCCTAATAAATGTCTTGAATATGGCACTACACTATCGGATGATGAGGATCCAGTCTGGCATCTTCAGGGAATATAGAGTACCCTTTCGTTGCCATTACTCCGAGATCAACTCGGACTCGTTGTAACAGTACTTGTTAGGATCCCATCTATGGGCCAAATAGAACTGTTTTACTTGAAACCGTATCCAAAAGATTAATTAGTGTTAGGTAGCAACACTGGAAATCATTTATCGGTGTGTGAACGATAAAAAGCAATTCTTGTCACCACTTAATTGTGTGCAAACAAATGAGATCTGGTTTGTTCTAAAATGTTACCCATAAAACCTTTATTAAAACTCAGATATAAAAATATAAAGTGGATTTGGCATTAAATAGCCTACAAATGTTGATATGCCATAAGACTCAATCAACCAACCAACAAACATAGAAAAACTAGAAAATCTTTCGAAATCAACCTCTGCAGCAGAAATCCCATTCAATGTATCAACACTTGTGCTTTCCATCTTATATGATTCTCAGACAATTCTTAAAATGCACAAGAAACGAACTTAGACAAATGGACCAAAGTATAAGGTAATTGATCATGCGTACTCGTTAGAGATTCCGGGAGCAAAATGTGCACCTGTATAAACTAAGGGGACAGCGGAAATGAATCACGAACCAGAAGGAAAACGCGTAGGTGTAGAAAATATTTTATAGGCACAAAGTTTCAAACCTCATAAGACAGGTGGTCAGTCAGAAGAAGCGGTCAATTTCGGAGAGCTGTCAGCGAATGTCCAGAGGGGCAGTCCCACCTCCCTGGCCGAGAAGCAGAAGTACTTAGTGGGGCTCTGAATATATGATCATAACATGATTTAAGAAAATATGGTGTCAAATATAGCAGTCCTGTGTCCGAGTCCTTCGTCTCTCTCTCTCTCTCTCTCTCTCTTACTCTCTTTCTCCTTCACTTTCAATCATTTCGACCCTTTCATAAATAAACATAAATATGTATATTTTAGAAACAAGTATTGTTGCCTCTTCATTTGTATATAACAGAGCCAACTAAGAAAAGGAAACCTCAAGAAAAAATTGGATCTCTTTTGATAACCGCTTAAAATAATTCAATGAAGACCTACTATATCAAAACAGGAATTGATAATACACAACAAAATAGCAGGTATAAATTATATGGAGATAAAGATGAAGTGCTTAAGCACATAATAAGCGAATGCTGTAAACTAGCACAAAAATAAAATATAGGTACGGGTGGATGGGAAAGGTTATCTCCCGGGAATTGAGATTAAAATTTGAGTATAAAAACAAATGGTTTGGTTTCTTTGTTTAATGGCATATCAACCTTTGTAGGTTATTTAATGCCAAAGCTATTCTCCTAGAAGAGTAGTGGTACTATTTAACCCATAGCTGGGAGGATAAGGGGGTTCATACCTTTCCCAATGGTATTTGTCCGAAAGCGAACGTAATAGCGCGACTGGAGTACGAACACGCATATTACGATTCCGCAGTCTATCACTTTAACCATTACGCCACGAGGACACAAAAAAAACAAAAAAAAACAAATGGGATATACACAAACAAAAATCCATTGAAAAAATGAGATGCATCAAATTCGCTTGAATTTTGAATATGAACGGATCACTTTATCTCGACCAGAAGTCCACACCTATTGTTAATTCATAGTGTTAATTCATAGTGTTAATTCATAGAAAGAAAAAAGATTTTGCTAAATTATGGATTTTGCTATTACGGCGGATCACAGAAAAAATAAAAGAAAGCGTAAAGTTTGATAAATACTCAGAACTTGCCAGAGAAATAAAAAAAAAGATTGTAGCATGAGGGTGACGGTGATACCAGTTGTAGCTGGAACACTTGGAATGGTCCCCAAAGGCTTGTAAAAAGACAGGATGAATTGGAAATCAGAGGAAGAATCCAGACCATTCAGACCACAACATTATCAAAATCGGCTAGAATACTCAGAAGAGTCTTGGAGACATGAGGAGATTTTCTGTCACTCAGAATCCAGTGAAAGATTACCTGGTGTGAAAAACTTGCGAGATGTGGTATATTAGTAATTGTAAATGATGATAACCTAGACATGGATATGCAGAAGAAACCTGAAAAGAAAAAATGAATCACGCTAAAAGAAACAATTAGGTAAAATTTTTAATATATAAGGGAAGGAGAATAGGAAATGTAGGGTATGTTGAGAGAGAGAGAGAGAGAGAGAGAGAGAGAGAAACAATTGCAACAAAATGATATAAGGGGCGTGAAAGAGTAAATACAACTCAGTCGGAAAAGATATTCCCTCGGAAAAGCGTAAATCACTGAAGTTTGACCATAAAGACAACTGCTTCTGCACAAACCGACATCTGTCCTTAAAAGTGAGGCACAAAGTTCAACGGATTTTTTGTAGAAATACTTCAACAAAACCGTTGGATAAAAGTGATAAGAAGTAAAAAATTGAAAATGAATGTGAAACGTGCCTAGAGAACTAAAAAAAAAAAAAATTAGAACGTATAAATGTAGATTGTACCCATTATTACTGGAGTTCTTGGAACAGTCTGAAATCAACTTCCCAAAAACTTAGTTAGTTTAATTGAAAATTTCAAGACGAATCATAGACATCAAGAAAGCTGTATTAAAATATCATTTATTAAACATAGGAGTAGTGGTAAGGCGGCTTGTTGTCACTTGATCTGCCAGGAAAGCTGATCGATACAACCAGAATTAAATTGTCCTTTTCTGTATATTTTTCCTAGAGCTGTTTTACAGTGCACTCAGTAATCTACCGAGATTCAAGAGTGGGGATGGGGTCTTTCAACATCAGATCCTCTTTGCCCAGATGATTCCACTGGGATTGATCCCTATCCAACTGCGATAATTCCTGGGATCTCCATTTTTGTCCAAAGCTACCGCATGGCTTTTTTTCCGCGGTTTCCTTGATGGTCCTAATACCCGCTCCTTTTTAGCAACTCCTGTTATACCAGTTCTTGTCAATATACTATAATAATAACAATAATCTCAATAAATTATATGCACAATATACCTTTTCTAAAAAAACCGCAATCATTTGATCTCCCGTGAAAGCTAGGAGATACTAGTGGCAAGAAAACATAAATAGAAAATCACAGCTTGGTCGTAATTGACAATCCCCTTGGGAAGAAAAACCAATATCATTAGTATCCAAGCCAGAAGAGATGACAGTTATCAAGATTAATAAAAAAAAATTTGATTATTATGACGAATGTGATCAGGTAAAAGCCAACAACTGTCAACATCGTCATCGTAGTCGCCATCTCTGTAAGTGCAAACATTAATATTGATTCTTGGTGATGTATGACCATTTAAACGTGGCAATAAGAAAGCTTTTGTCAATGAACTAAAAACCGGATTTCTTTTTCACAACGCGTGCAGGTTTCCAACCAACCAACCAACCAACCAATCCCTTTTTTTTTTGACAAGTTTCCTCTTGTTATTCTTTTCTCGATTTGTGTCTGACTTCTACAGTACAATCCCTTTTATTTCTTAGTTTTTTTACATTCTTTCTTTAGTCGATTTCCTTTTACCCTTTTTTCATCATTTTCCCCTCAATTCGACTTTCCATGTCGAGTCAGTGCTCCGATGACACAGCAACCAATTTTTTCTTCTAAAATAAAATTCGTTTTCTTTGATTCTCTCTTTCTTTTCCAACTTTTTCATTAACTTTCTAATTTTCCTTTAATTCTTTTTCTTTTTTTGTGAAAGATTCGTGGACAAAAATCTCTGCTATATTTTTAATTTTCATTGTCTAATTTACGTTTAGTAATTTTATAACCTTTTTTTTACAGTTCTATGTTAGTTTTTTTCTCTGTTCCTTGCTTTTTCATTCTTTTCCGCTTTTTTTTTTCTTCCGATTTTTTTCTTTCTTTCCTTCTTTTATTTTCTCTTTAATTTTTTTGATTTTCTTTTCGTTTATTCTTGTTTGCAGTTTTGTTATTTTCCTTTCATTCGGTATATTTCATCTAATTTTCTTTCTTTCTTTCTTTCCTTCTTTCTTTCTTTCCCTTAAAGTTACCTTTCTTTCTTTTTATCTTCTCAACTCAGTATTTGAGCTTTTTCTTTCTTATTGAATTCCTATTTTCATTTTTTTTTCTTTCTTTTATTTTAATTTTTCCTTAAAATTTTCATTTTTTCATTTCTTTTTTTTTTCCACTTTCTTTACTTTTTGTTTTAGTCTGTTTCTTTCTTTTATTCTTTCTATTTTTCATTATCTTTCTCTTTGTTTGTTTGCATGTTTGTTTATTTGTTTGTTTGTTTGTTTGTTTGCTTCCCCCCCTCTCTCTCTCTTCTTTTTTTTTTAAACGACGCATTTTCCTCTTATTTCTCACGTCCCATTAATTTATTTAAAAAATAATCTATTTTCATCAGTTTCATTTCAGGAGAATGATGAAGGTGTGCGCATGCGTACTATCTTCCCCATAGCTCCATCATTCCCTTTCTCGTCCAGCTTCAATTTCAAAAACCCCTATAGACGCCCACTCGGCTTTCATCTTCTGATGTTCACCCCCTCATTTTCTCCATCCTTACACATTTTTTCTTCGTTTTTCTTTTTACTTTTTTTTCCTCCAGTCAACATCCTTCACAGCGGGCGACCCAGTGCAGGTGCAGTCCTGAGACACACTAAGACTCCTTCACAAACTGAACATGTTAGTCTCACATACAGACGTACGTATGCAAACGTAGCAATTATACCCTCTCAGTTCTCAATGTACACGAGGCATTCGTTCTTTTCTTTAACCATAAGAATACTCCGCTTTGTAAATATTAGATATGTAAACAAACATTCAGTCCACTTATCTTGCGCATAATCATTATTGGGCATTAAGTAGAGAAGTAATTCTCTGACTTGGTTGGACATCAGTCGAATCCCGGCACGAATATTTCAGGCTTGACGTTTTGTAAAAATAAATTATCTCATTGGTCAAATTATTTGTGCGGTCAAGTGAAAAATAAGTGAAATGAAAAAAGAGATTTTTTTTTTTTTACTTTTTTCGGTAATTTATGCATTAAAATTGTTTCAAGTAACCAAATCGGCGTTAAATCGTGATTACTTCGATTTTATCCGTGTTTATCTTCATATCCTAATACGTTTTATCTATCTATCTATCTATCTATCTATCTATCTATCTAATTATTTAGCTAGCTAGCTAGCGAGCTAGCTATTTCAGGCTGATGATATCTATCTACGGATAAGTTTTAGAAAAAAATGTTCTGCATGAGAAAGAAAAAGATGATACAAAAAATTACAGTATCTATCTATCTATCTATCAATCTATCTATCTATCTTGTTTGCTTTCTTGCTAGCCATATATATTGATGCTCAGTCGGCTGGGGCTATTTAATATACCGACTGCATATCAGAGTAAGACCCCCACCAACGAATATTCTGGATATGACACTTAACTATTGGATGATGAGGCTCCAGTTTCAGAACTTTGGGGAATTTGGAGTACTCCTTCATTGCTATTAATACCTGTAAGGGACCCAACAACGGGCCCATCAGAACTGTTTAATCCTTTACTATACTAGAAACCATTTAACAGTGGCAAATAGAACTGTTAGTGTTAGCAATACCAGACTCTATTTAACTGTGTGCAAAGAAACGAGCCCTGATTCGTATAAAAATTGTTATCAAAAAACTATTCGTTTAATAAATCATGCATTTAACATACATCTATTAACAGGATTTGACATTTAATATGCCGTAAAATCTGCCGTAAAACACAACCAACCAACCAATCAAAAACCTGTAAATAGGTAGATAGACAGACAGAGAGACAGACAGAAAAATCACTAACCTCAAGCAGTTTTGATCAGGTCAATAATGTTAAGATATTTGGAGATAGGGGATAAGCAACCCGATGCCTGTGTGACAGACAAAACAATACTTATTAAATAATAGCACACGCCCTTGATTAAGCTGCCCGTAATCTTGCTATTAATACTTAGATGGCAGTTGTGTGCAGGAAAAGCTCTCACCATGATTTTTGTTGGTATCACTCATGTTCGCATCTCATTTCTCATACATTTGAACCATCTCTTAGATATAAAAACGTAAGTTTTAAAAGTAAAAAAGAAAATATCATCTCCATA